>VZSF01001884.1:371142-644560 GCA_013398295.1 Chionis minor
CGCCGCCGCCGCCGCCTCCCCCCGGTCGCCCCCGGCCGTCGCCGCCGCCCCGCCGCCGCCACGGCTCTTCGCCGCTGCCCGCCACGGAGGTAAGAAGCACCCGCGCTGCCGCCCCGCGCAGGGAGCCCGGGGACGCAGCCCGCTGCGCCTCCCCTCCCCGCCGCCGCCTCCAGCGGCCCAGACTGACGGCGCCTCCGAGCCGGCAGCCCCGGGGCAGGTTTCTGCCTTCGCAGGGGTCCGGCCCCGCTGAGCGCAACCCCGCTGCCGTGAGAGACCCGGCGTGGCGGGGGACGCGGAGGGGGAGCAGCGTTATGCCCCGGCCCTGCCCTCACCACGAGTTCGGCCACCGGGGGGGAGGGATGCGGGACACGAGGGAGGAGAGGGTCACTCGGCCTTCAGCACCTTCTGCTGGCGTGTCAGTTGTGGCCACGGTTGATCTCCAGCCCCTCAGAGCGAGCCTCCCGACTGCCCTGTGTTACAGCGCAGCCAGCTCTGAGGAAGCCCGGGTTCTCCCCAGACTTAGGACGGCTCCTCTGATTTGCGCAAAGAGGAGAAATGTCTGATCTGAGAGGCCGATGTCTGAACTTGTTCCTTTAAACTTCCTTTTCAACTTGACTGGTTCCCATGTGATGCATTTTTGTAGGTTTGCTGGGGCAGGTGTGGGAGATGCGGGTTGTGCTGGGCGTGGGGGCTTGGTTCACCTTCTGGAGGATGCTCAGGCTGGGGCAGGGAGCCATCTCTGCCGTGCTGGCACAGGTCAGGCCTGGCCGTGAGAAGCGAGGGCAATTCAGGGCCAAACACAGCTGCCGGATGATGTTCACAAACTATGCTTGGCCGGGAGACCGGGCAGCAAGCCACCTCTGCCGCAGCTGGTTTTGATGCAGAGCCATGCAAGACATTTCCTACTGGAGTGGAGCTGCCCGAGGGGTCTGTGTAGGTTGGTTAGGATGGTGCAGTTCGGCAAGAAGAAGATTACAGTGACCGTCCCACTAATGGCTGTAGCCCACTAACATTTTTTCTCTTGTTGCCTGCCAGAGACCCTACTGGAGAGAAACCAATGTGAGGCAAAGTAGGGAAGTTCGGTTTCTTAGGGATTTGTGTCCCTCGAGAGCGCCCTTGTGGCTGATGGCTGGTAATAGGTGAAGTCGAGATGCAGCCCTCCCCAAGTCACACTGGTCGAGTTGCTCTTCTTTGTCCAGTGGTCTTTTTTAAAGGAAATTAAACCCCGTTTTGGAAAAAACTTGAAGTTAGGTGATGAGTTCAGAAGTTAGTAGGTGAGTAACTGATGGACAGAGGAGGCACTTGCACAGTGAGATTGCTGCACAGCCTAAGAAAATGGACTGCAAAAAAGACAAATCAAGCAAAAAGTAATTAATGTTCTGTCCTTGGAAGCTTCTGCTGAGTGTGATCTGCCCCAAGTACTGAGCAGTCCATCAGTAAGGGGTTCTAGCGTCTCAGTGAACTTCCAGATAGTCTTGCTGTTTCAGAGCATTAAGTCTCAGGTAATTAAGGGAAAGCCAGCGCAAACCAGATTGCCACAGATTTGTTTGCTGGCAGGAGAAGACGCTGCTGGTCATCAACATGACTGGTCATGAGCGATTACTTACTGCGGCTTGAATTCTTTATGTGCCGTGAGCAAACTCTCAGTGTACACTTTTCCAGGAAAAAAAGGTCCATGTAAAAGGGTCTTTTTAAGGCAGAATAAACAAAGCCTTCCATAGGTCTTCTTTTCAAGAGAACTAAGGAAAATATGAATGTGAGAGTAATAGTTACTAGTATCAGGTGGCTTGAGGAGAAAGTCTATTGTGGACAATGCTATCTCCCATTTGAGATATTTACTCCTAACGAAGCAATTGTATTGAGCTCTAAAATATAAAGCATAAATATTTAATAATATTTATATAACTTTGAAGGGGAGTTTTCTTGAATTCATCAGTCTTAAATATAATAGGGCTTTGTTTTCTATTAATTGTTAGTTTTAGTAACTGTATGGTATACAGAAGTGATGGAACTGCAGAACATCCTTAGAGAAGTTCTCCAGTTGTCCCTGGTGTAGGTGCAGCCACAAAGGTAGCTTTCCAGCTTAGAAAGGGCAGATCTACAGTTTAAATAATAGTCAAGTTTTTAAATTAGTTAAGTTTTTCAAGAACAAACAGCAAGAATACAAATGAGTACCTGTTGTGGTGACGTGTGTTTGTTAGAGAACTGTGATAACACTTTTCTTACAAGTCATCAACCCTATTCTTACAACTCCTGTCACCAACGTATTAATAGCAGCTTTTCTGCTCTGGCTGGTAGTACCTGAGCATCAGCTGAAGAAAAAGGCTCATCGTCCCATCCGTCAGGAAAGGTGTTGCATTCAGCTGAGTACTCAGCCAAGCATTTAAAACCAGAGTTGTATATTTGGATTGTCTGTTACTGCTGAAAATCAAACCCTACTGTCTGATTTAAAAGAAAATTTGAGCCACCCAATTGCTGCTTCTGTTTGAAACAAAAAGCATCCAGAACAGTGCCAGAACAGAGCATGCAAGTAGCATCATTTCTGTGTGTTTTCTCTTTTCTTTTCTGAGGGTGCTACGCTGTATTATCAACAAGCTGAATAGCAGGAAGGCTGAAATGTGCTTCCCCTCCTGTTCTCTCTTTCCCTCACTCTCAGGTCTGTCTCCAGCTTTAGTCTAACCACACCACACCGAGCTAATTCAACTCACTGAACAGCACCTCCACAAACACCTTTATTTTATTTCATTTGGGGGGCTTGGTTAGCTGTTTGCATAGTGGAGAGAGCTGGCCTGGAGTGCCACCGGGTGAATTTTAGGAGCAGCACAAGGCAAGTGGCTGGAGCACTTGACCAGGGCTGAGGTTTGAGAGGGGATGGGACCTCCTCCTTACTGCAGTGGGGACCTGCTCATTTAGCTCAGGCTGTAGCAGAAAAGCACGGCATCATAGGGTGTCTTCAATGAGGCTGGGAAAAAAAAAGGTGAGACACTAACGGTCAGATGTCCTACCTGTACCACTCAGTTATGGATATGTAAGTAAGACGTGAAAGCAAGAGTGGTTGGTCTGTGATGCCCCGTCTGAATGTCACTAGCAGGCGATTCAAGGGCACATCCTGGGCTAGAGCTCTGTCATGGGAATGACAGCTGTGCTCTCCTTCATGCGGGTTCGTTGGGGGGGCACAGGGGCACAACAGCACTGAAATAGGACGGACACTCAAACATGCCCTGCAGTGGCGGGGCAGTGAGCTGCTGTGACCTGCCTGGAAATGACTCTTAAGGTCTTTTTTTCCCCCCCTTAATAATCAGGGATATATTCTGTGTTGTGTGCTTCTTGGCCATATGAGGATTTGTATCATGTATCCTGCAGGACCCAGAAGGACACCCACATATGCAATAAAGATACCAGTTTCACCATCACTTTAGCTGTCTTAACTTCTTATCTCTTTTATCCCTACATGTTCAAAAGTCTTATCTCATGCAGATCTGTCCCTGTTTTTCTTAGTGACCTGATTAATGAGAGTGAGCATTTACTCTGAAGAGTATATTCAGAAGAAATAACGTATTCCAAATAACCAAAAAGCAATCTTCATCTTTTGCTAGGATTTCTGGTAGGAAGTCACTAAAAATACAAGTTGTTCCTTTGAATTATTATATCTAGCGGGATTACATTTTCTGTCACAACATCCTTTACTTGCCTGATTTCCATGAAGTTTCTATGCCTGAGTGTTCTTTTGCACTAAGAAGTGTCTCAGAAAGTTTTTAAGCTTAGTTACGAAAGCTCGTCAATGGGCAATCTTTTTCATAACTGTCCCCAGTTTCTGATGCATAACTGTGGTCATTTTTTTTAATAAAGAACCCAGATATGTGTTTTCATGAAGAGAGGGTTCAGCATCAGGTTATTTTTGAATGTCACGTTGGGAGAACTACAATAGTTTGTTATTCTTTTCAGAATTTCTTTGTTACCTTTATCCAAACACTTTCAGCAGAGCCAAAATAGCTTCCATGTAATTAGATTAAAAGAAGTCCTGGGAAATAAAAAAGTCTGTGTTAACTGTTCTTTCCTTACGTATTCCCCATGATAGTGGAGAAATGAACTATCTAAACTTACAAGGGGTAGGGTGCTGAAATTTGTCATTGTGCTGGGAGACCAGCAAGACATTTTAAAACATTTTGATTAGTTATTTTTCAAGCATGAAGGAATGAAGATAAATACTGCTCTCAATTTACCGCTATGTTCAAATTAGCCTCCTGAGCATATCTACTACAGATTTAGAATAACATATCAGAGAAGAGAATTTGGCCCTCAAACTATTTAAACTTTGAGGTTAAACTTAAGAGTTCAGTTTTATGCCAAAGTTTCTTACACATCAGCAGAAGAAAGCTGTAAATTGTTCCAAGACACGGTGCTAATTTAACTATTATTCATAATAAGCTAGATTTGAAAGATATGTTTGAGGTTTATTTTAGTTTACGGTTGAATCACAACCATGTAACCTTATGTAAGGCATAAGAAACATTTTGTTCTTTTTAGTCACTTAAAAAATCTCCTATAAACGTAGTGATGGTTACAGCTGGAAGTCCCTAATTCTGCAAGATATGCTGTGCCTAATACTAAACCACTTCAGTGAATGTAATTACAGGTCTCGAATAAAAAAAGGAGACCACTGAGGAACGTAAACCTTGTCTCTAGGAAATTAAAATGTATGGTAACACATAACACAGAGTTCTTTGTAATACTTATGTCTTGTCCAATTATTATTCCTATTAATAAAATAACTGGGTTGGTTTGGTTTTTTTTTTTTAGTATATTGAGTTAATAGAAATTGCTAAGCATTCAGAAGGCTTAAAAGAAGATGAGAGTTAATAAAAATGGCATTCTCCAAAATCACGTTTACCAAAACAGACATTACCTCAGAAATTAGCAAAATCATGGATGAGATTGTTTTAAAAGAGAAATAACTGCTACATTAAAAAATCAAACTAAATTTTGTTGGCATATAGTAATTATTTCTGATTCCACAGCCAAAGTTTTTAATGAACTGTTTTTACAGTGAAGTTGGTGGGTAGGCTTTTCTGGAACAGAAACAGGCAAATATATTCTGCTTTCAGAGGCTTAATATAATCCATATTCCAAACGGTTAAGGGATTTATTTTTCTTTATTTTTATTGAGATGGACATGATAGGCAAATAAATTATAGCTCTGCATGTTCAAGATCTAGTAGTTAAAAGAAAATATGTTCTCCTAAATTAACAAGTTAACGAATCTTCAGATACTGTTCCCCTCAGCAGAACGTCTATATGGCAATGTCCATGGGAGAGTGCCACTAGTTTGGGTACTGGAAGCAGTATAGATGCATTAGGACAATATGCTGCCCAGGTCAAAGGTTACTGAGCCAGGATCAGAGAGGCTGCAAGGATGTCACCACACCATAATGCAGAAATATGAACAGTCCCAATGAGTTCTGTGGAAATAACCATTATCTCTGCTCATACCGAGGTTAGGTATCAATTCTACCCAAAAAATACAAGTAGGCAGGATAGATTTTTGTTACATAGTGTTTCATTTGGGCGAGGAGAAAGAACTACTTTTCATTAAATATATTGATAGCATTTTGATCTCAAAGCCATCCTCAAATTTTCCTCGATAAATTCTCGTAAACAAGTTGATATTGGCCATGTTTTAAAGATCCATTACTTAACTATTTCTGTTAACAAATATATAGTTCCACACACCAATAGGTTTAATTCTGACAAGTGCATATTTGTAACTGTATTTGTATTTGTAAGCACATTTTGGTTTTTTCTACCATTTTTGCAATTTTTAATGGAATGAGCATTGGCTTTACAGCCTTTCATTCAGGTCAGCAGTTATTTAGCACCAGCATTTTCTTCCAGAAAGTATTACCTTTGTGCTAGCTCCCCAAACTATAAGATGTCCGTGATCTCAGTGTCTCTAGTTTGCACACTGACTTTCATAATTTCTAATTTATTTAAGTCCCAAACACTGCAGAGAGTATCTATTCCTTCAGTCTTCAGTTCTGTGGAAGTGTTTGGATCTATCGTTGTGTCCAGCTCCTTGATGGTTACGATGCCTTTACGACCTGTGACCCTGCTGCTACTTTTCTTCCCTTGGCTGCTTGGGTTTTTGGGTGTATTGTACAAATACCTTATAGTAGCAATATTGTGTGGCAAGCCTGATTGCCAGGCAGTAGAGCTGGGCCACTGAACAGAAGACATCTGAAATCTGCAATATGCCAGAGATCTTCCGTATTGCAGTGGAGAATGTCAAGCCCATGAACCGGCTGTGAGAGCTGATGAGGGAGCAAGCAAAACCAAAACATAGTCGTTACGTGTTTAGAGGTTTAAAATATAATCAAGTCCATCAGGCCTGTCCTTCAAATGAAATGATGACACTGGCTCCCCAAGGGGCTCTGCTCTTACCTCATTAATCACAGTGCAAAACAGGGTTGCTCCATACCTTACAGGATCGACCTGATGTTGGGCGCTTTCCTGGCATGTGAAGGGAGAAACCTTGTGGAACTGCAGTATGCTGGGCAGCAAACAACATTTCAGATAGCAGCATACCCTGCCAGGAGCAAGGTATGATGTCAGCATATGGAAAAGCTTTTTTGCTGAGCTATGGCATATAAAAAGTCAGTGACTTATTTATTCAACATGAGATCGTCTAGTTTTTGTTTTAGTTCTATTTCATATTTTGAAAAAAGGGTATTTAGTGCAACAAGAGACACAATTACTCATGTACAGTTCTAGCCCCAGAAAAGTGAATGTCAAAATTTTCACTGAATTACAGCAGAATTGGGCCTGAAGCGCACCAAGACTCCTCCAATGTGTGGGGAAGTGAATAGCACGTAAAACACAAATTTCACATCAAAGTAGATCCAAGTGCATAACTGTAACTCAGGAACTAGAGCATGCATTTTGAATTAGTCTAGCTTGGCCCCGAGCCTGTGAGCAAACTGAAGGGTCGATATATTTTTTTCTTTACTGTAGACATGAAGATTTGATTTCCAATCAAGAAAGAAGGGCAAGTCTCTGTGTTTCACTGGTTTGTTATTTCAGGTGTTAATGTGCTAGGGAAGCCTCTGAGAGGTTAGAGAATGGTAGTACACAGGTTTAAGGCTTTGCAGTACATTTATTGTTTCGTAGCTAGGCTTTTAGACTTGAAAATACACTGCTTCACGTCTGGAGATTATTTTGATTTTTAAATATGTATGGGAAAAATATTTAAAAAGATGAGAAGTGTAACTATACAAACATATATAGGCACACAGACTCATCTTTTAATTAGTGGGGTTTGAGGGCAATTTGAGGGAGGATGATGCGGTGTTTCGGACCTACATGTGATTTGAAAGTCACAACGCTGGCTTCTAAACATAGACTGTATTTTCAAAAGTGCTTAAAACAGCATAGACATCATTGCATAGTGGTAGCCACTGTGCAAAGCTATAAGCAAAACCTCATAATCACCAAGGGAGCCGAGAAAGATGCACCATCTAGGAAAATAGCCACTGGAAGTCTGCAGAGAGAGGAGAGGCTGGTTCCATGTCTAAAGTATATGTAGTGCCACTGTCCGCTTTGGGATTGTTTCATTTTTAAAGATCTTTCCAAGTGACCTGAAAGTAGTTTGTAGGAGGGGGGAAATAACCCCCTTATTAACACTTACTTGTTTTCTAGAGAACTAGAATTTTCAGTGGTGTTTATCTAGTACTTTTCACTAAAGTAAAAAACTTAATAAAAGGTGAGCAAATCTTATGTTAGTATGTTGTAAGACTTGTTTTAAAACATGCCAAGTAAGTGCACTTTAATAGCCATAGTAAATATCTTCTTTTTCAGTAAAAGCATTCAGCTTTGATAATTTGTTACTTACATTTGGTTTTGATGACGAGGGAGAACATTAAAGCAGACCATTAGAAAAGGATGAAATGGTTTGTGAATGCATGCACAAATGAACAGTGTTACACAGAGCAAGGTACATTTTCTTCAGTTGCAAAAAAGTGTTCCCTGGGACTTCCGTTTGTTTGTTTTGACACTTTAGCAATTGCATATACTTGGTGCCCATGAGGCCACAACCAAAACTTAATTCTGGTGAAGAAAATATGTCCAAATGCAACTTGCAAAATGACCAGAAATCAGGAGAAGATACGTGATGGAAAGTATTTTGCTGGAAAAAGGGCAGGTGTTTTTGTGTGTTAGCCTCAGTGGATATTTAGGCTTTTCTGTTCTAATTCACTTGGGAACTAGAGGTTACTGCTTTAGTGGAAGTCCTACAGGCTATTCTTTTGTGTTTGGGGCATTTTTAATGTCGGTCAATTGGAAAACAGTTGCTCCAGTGAGAGAATTGATTGAATATTGATTACATACTGAGGGTGCAACTCTTTTTCTCTGGGGTATAAACAAGATTTAACACATGAAGGATCCAATTACTTGATTGGTTATTGGCCATTTTTATATTCTGCTATGTTTTATTATGTCTGGTGGGCAAAAAATCATTGATGTGCAATGCTCAACTGCTACTAAAACAGTGCGTAAAAATGTGTTTGTTTAGTACAGGCTTTTACACCAACAGAAAATACTGTTTGGAGTTACAAATTGTGGCTACTTTTTAATCCTAATATTTTGTTTTTAGAAATACAGTTACAATGGTTATGTAATCAAACCAAAACCATTTACGGTAAAGGCACAACTTTGTATACTAAGAATATTTATTATTTTAAGCTTTTTTTTTATTTTAAGTGTATTAGGTCTTTCGTTTTCAATTCAAGTAAATGGGTTAGGTTGCATTTTAGTCAATGTTCTCTTACTACATGATTTAAAATCTATCTTTGGCTTGAAGAAAAACATTTAAAGTTGCATCAGTATAGCAACTATTGTCATGTTGCACATTTTGGACCACTTCAGGAGTAACATGACACAAATCTAATGAAGGCTTTGCTACTTCAGTTATGTTCTCCTTTTTAGCTGAGCCTGTAAAAAAAAAGGTGAAAAGCAAAATAAAACCCTACTGGAAAAGACTCAGAAACTTTTTTTTCCATAACTCTTATTGTTTATGATCTCAAGCTCTATGTGATGTGTTTCAGTAGTAGCAACCTTTGAAATGAAATGTTAGGAAATGTGTCCTCACCGGTATATGTGGCAGTACTGGATATATGCACTAAATTAGTAAAACCCTTAAATCCCATTGGACTGAAATAGCTGAGGAGATAGCTGTGATGTTATTACTGTAAGCATGACAGAGTAATTGCCTCTTCCTTGTCTGTTAATGGCGTAACATGCCTAGCACATGAGAGACTTGTGTTTTGTCACTGAAATTTTAATTTAGGAAATTTAGGAAAAATATATTCAGAACTCATCTTTTACACGGTGGACAAAGACTTATGGCCAAAACATACCAATATGAAGATTTCTTGTGATCTCCGGGTAAATCTTCTGAGTCAGAAGACAATCTAGAGCAGGCTAATCGCTTTCATTTTAGGCTGCGTGCCTAATGTTTGAATAGACCTGTCGGTCAGTAATAATTTAGCAAGGTACCCCATACAATTTGTGCTTCCCATAATTATATAATAAAATCTCAAGTTTGCATGTAAATTTAACAGACGCAGATTTCTCCCCTTTATTCAGTAACAAGCTGCTTTTCCAGATGTCTGGCAATTTTAAGACTTTCAGAAAAGGGATTACTACAAAAGAAAGAGTTTGTGTGGATAAGACCTGCACAGGTACAGCAAGTTTAACACCCAGATATAGGGCTCGTGGACACTGCGACTCTACATCACCTGCATGGTGGAGTTGCTCTACATGTATATATGTGATTCAACTGTATGGGACTATAGGAGATCCCTTATTTAAGCTGTAGTCAGGGCTTTCAAAATCCTTAAAACAGACCCAAACTGCACATTTATACTGAAGTCCACTGACCCAGAACTGAGCAGCACCTTCAGTAAAGCCTTTCTTCTCCTTCTTTACTTTTGCCTGGGATAGCTCTTCCTTTCCTGTCAGAGCAAGGAGTGTAACAACGTGTAAATCTGGAGATTAAATAATAGTAACAACGTAAGTGTAGTCCTAGAATAGATAAAAAAACTCGAGTATTGAGGGTAACCATTCCTTTTCTATGCAGTTAAACTCTCCGTGTTGGAGTACCAGAATATTGTAACAGGGAGAGCACTATTGAAAAAGAGAAACATTAAACTTCCTCAATCCCAGGATACGGCAGGTGTTTTCTGTGGCTTTTGTTTAAGGTCAGCACTTTCTGCTCAGCACATTTTGGCCCACTGAAATGTATGGTTTGCATGTATTTTACAGCTGCTTATGATCCTCAAAGAGAAGACCTCCAATATCAGTATGTCTAAATAGCTCACTATGTTTGATGAGTTTATGTATAACACTCAAAATATTTTGATCCCAGTTACCATTTATAAGATGTCTCCTTATGTAACTGTGATAAGATAAAATGACCTTAGCCTGAGTATAAACATGACATATGTTCACTGGGAACACCTTTAAGACAGCAGTTTAGAATGAAGTACTTATAAGGGAGAAACCGTGGATTTTTGATCTATTATGATAGTTCTGAATCTTTTCTAATTCAGACAGAAATAGAAACATTTCTAAAATAAGCACAGGAAATGTAAAGTACAGTTAAACATTACCATTTCCACAGCAATCAACCTGGAGCCTATTCATATTTCAAAAAGATCAGGGTCTAATTAAGCTCTGGCAAACTCAATTCTGTTTCCTTTCACTCCGATAGAGTTTGCCTGTTTGTCAGTGCAGAGTTTGGCTTGTATGCAGCTAAGCGCATATCATCAGCTTTCATTCAGATGATTCAACTAGTTCATATATTGCTTTTGATGTATTGCAGCTGCTCTTGTGTTTAATTTATGCAAATTTTCTAGAATCTACATTTATTAGCAGCCATGATAGCTAAACCAGAATATTTGCGTACAGGGGTGCAGAATTGCAAGATGTGAATTTCCTCTTCATATTTATCAGTGTGTAGTCTTTTTATCTCATCCTGAGAGTGGTTCTGCCTTTAGTCAAGAGCTCTCCAATAACTTTACAGGCTTAATGTGGTGTCTCCGGATTCAGCTGAAATATCTGCCTTGATAGTTTAGTGATTTCAAATAGCTGATAGATGAATGAATGGAAATTGTTATCTGTTACAGAAAAAAAAAACATGAATAGGAAAAGATAGCTTCAGTAAATTACGGCCTTGCATATTTTGACCAGTCATACCTATATGTCTCATTATTTTCAGTGAATGATCCTTTTATAGTTTAACAATTAGTATTGTTATATGTATTTCCTTTTGGAAAGAGTGAAGTACATATTCACACCGTAGTATTCAAAATAGCAAGGGTTTCATAATGCCATACATTTCCCCATTTCAGTTTCTTAAGGGATATATTTATTAGAATCTCTTTGAAAAAAAGGGAGCTCTTTTGCATAAACTTATCAGATCTGTAATTGCTTTGAGATTTTTTCTTTTACGTTTCAAAATAGATATGTATTTCAGTGTTTTCCATGTTCACATCTCTGACAGAGGAGAAAAGAAGAAAAAGAGTCCTTTTGAATTATGCACATAGGGCTTGTCTGTGTGTGTGTGGTATGGTTCAAGAGCCTTGCAATGCAAAGTATAGTTGCTAAATGCTTTTTTACATTTATTTTTAAAATGTAAAACTTGTCAGAATATGTTAATCTAGATCTATATCCATTCCAGTTCTGTACTCTAGAGTGATCACTAATAGTAATAGCAGAAAAGTAATCATATACACTACATTTGGCTTATTGCTTAATCCTACAGCATTTTCTGATGGAAACAGGGATTTACAGAGAGGAAAATAAAAAAATCCATGCTTCTTAATATTCTTTTGCCAAACAAATATAAAGGTCTCCACAGGCAAGGATTAACTAATACAAATATGCTTTCTGAGCAGCTATTGAAGAATTGCTAATAAACATCATTATAGCTGAGTTCAAGATATTCAACCTTGTAAATATATCCTGTTATAATTTCATTATGGTTGGCTGAAGCCCTAGGAGAAGCCAATGTTTCAACCTCTTTGTTCAAGTCTTAATGAGTTATTGGAAAGTGGCTGATGAGAAAGCATTGGATCAGAAGGAGCTGATGCATTCTGAATGCTACTCTCTTTGATGTTATTTACCTCCCAAGTTGACTCATTTCCTTGGCCAAAAAATCTTGGTACATGAAGCTGTGAGCCTACTTGGCTGGGCCATTATATCCCAGCGCATGTCTGGAAGTCAAATGTTGTAGGCAGCTATTTAATGAACTTTGTAAGTGTTCATTGAAGCTCACACCTTCGAATAGGTGTCTCACCAGCAGTGGGGCACAACTGTATTGTAGCTAAAGGGGGTATAATGAAAGATGTGTGATGCCCAAGTAGAAGTTTAGTTTCTCCTTAGACTAGACACACTTTCCATATTTACTCCCCTACTTTTTTTCTATTTAGTGGATCCTGCTTCCAGTTGCTTCTGAACTCAATGCCTCTTCATCTGTCCAAGGCAGAGGCTACACTGTAATGTGAAAATACCTGTTTGTGACACTCAGGCCACTGCACACTACTGGGTAAGAGCTTGGGCCTACACTATGTATCAGCATATTCTTGAGCTTTCTCTTTGGGAGAGCTCCAGGTTTCAGGTAATGAAACATGCGCTCAGGGATAAGGGATTAGGATGTGAGTGCATCTCATCTTGAGACTGGAGTCAGATCCTCGACTAATTCCTTTGATGATGTAAACATATTCAAAGAGGTGGATGAAGTTGGAGTAATTGGTGCTGTCTTCACAGTGTCTTAGTGTTGTTCCACTGCTTCCCACAGCATATTTATGGAGTAGTCCCTCTGTGCGGATTCACGTTTCCCAGCAGATCAGTTCCACAATAGGACATTACCTAAAATAAACTCAAATAAGAGCAGCGATAAACTACCTCCTGATTTTTTAATCTCCGTTAAACTAGTCTCATTTAAAGATCTTTTCATTGGGTAGGTACATCACCTAAAATAATGTAAAAGGAGCGTCCATTAACCACAAGGTTCCCCACTCAGGCAATGGTTGACAAACACTCTGATCAAACTGATTTTTTCAGTTGAACCTGTCTTTGGGGTACCCCTTAATGCAGCCTCTGCTCTCTTGGGGTGGAGAGGGAGGCTTAAAAAGTTGGCTTCCTTGGACTGAGGGTCTTTTCTTTAAGGATGACCTTGCAACGTGATTAAATTCTTAAGCATGGCCTGCACAGATAGCAGTGACGTTTGGTTTAAGGGTTCAGAGCTTTTAGGATGTCTCGTTGATAACATGCCTTGGACAGATCCTCAATTGTATAGTTTCTGAAATACTGCAGAAGGAGCATTGCAGCAGACCATGTTTTCCCTTTAGTTACAATTGCCTCTGGATTACTTGAAATGAACCGGATAGCTTTAGTTTGAAGAGGCAAGTATGCAGGCTAAGAATGTTTGAAGCATGGTAATGAGGGCTGTAGCCTGGCCTCTTTACTCTTTTGCATAAGAAGATGGTGAAGGTTCAGAGGGTGCAAAGGAGGAGGAAATAACATGAAAGCTGGTTTTACCAGACAGGTAAGGACTTACTCATGCTGGGAGAGTCTCCAGCTGGGAAAATCCATGGTTGTTAGAGCCTTTGTGCCACCAGAATAGAAAAAAGGGTTGGCTCAGAGGAGAGAATCTGGCTCAAAGAACTTAAAATAAATATCAGATGTCAGAGCTGTGACTTAATTGTTTAGCTAAGTAGATCATGTGAATTACACACAGATTGAGGACCTGTTTTTGCTTCTGTTGAAATCAAGGAGAATAGAATCAGGCCATACTCTCCTTACAGTGTCTTTCAGCCCTTGAAACTGTGTTATTTGAGAGTATGAGAGCTCCTGGAATCATTTCTTGTACCAGTTGGGAATGTGGAGAGTTGCTAGTACACAACTGCTTTATCTTTTATTAAAGTAAACAGAAGCTAAGACCCTAAACAGTATGCATTTCCTTAGTTGCTGTTGGGTTTTATTTCAAAATTTGACATTCAAACAATGGCTTCCGTGACTCTGACCATGGAAATAGGAACTCCAGGTTCAGACATTGCTTTCTAACAGTAGCCAATTTCAAAGAGATACATCGAAAATATGTATTTATGTATGTGTATTTTTCTCCTTTTAATGAAGCCTCAGATTACAGCTCTGACAGTCTCAGAATTAGACCTATGCCCCAACTCAAAGATATTAGCTTATAAATATCCCCTTGAAAAAATGTAATTCTGAAAGCCTTGTAACTTCATAGCAAAAATTAATCTTTTCCTCCTTAGTGAACATGTAAGAGATGTTTGTTACCTTTATTAATAAAATAAAACTTTCTTTCACATCATTTCACTATTGCATGTTTCCTTTAGTGTTTTAAAATTCCCTGTTAAATAAAACCCCCCCTGTGTTTAATCATGAAAACTTTGCAGGAGTGAGGAAACTATCAGAAGAAGGGCAGTGGCAGCTGAAAACTTGAAAGGATTGTTTAATTATAACCAAAATTAAATTACCTGGAGCTGACTGACAAACTTATATTCAGGAAGAGGGGAAAGATTTTGCGAGAAGGCTTCACATGTGCAACTGAATGTACATTTCCATTACCTGGCTAAGACCCTCCACATAGTTCTACTGACACAGTGAAATATTGGTAGACAGGTGACGGAAAGAAAAATGTTTGGCAAGATCTACAGCCAATTTGCAGACTGACATGTATTTCTACAACTTCTGGCTGGATGATGAATGACTGTTGGTACAGCGCGTAACTGATGACATTATAAATGAACAGAGCATAGAGAAATTACTTTGTATCATATTTCTGGACATATTTGGAAGATACTGTGCGAAATATTCTAATGCAGATAGAGCAGTTTCTAGGTGCTGGTTTCTGCATTCACGCCACAGAGGGTGTCAGAGGGTGGCAAGCATCTCTGTCCCCTGGCCAGGCAGGGATCAGCCTCTCCAAGCTCTTGATGATGATAATACCATTACTTCAGTCTTTTAAGCAGCAACAAGGTGTGATTTCTTTTTCTGAGAAATGAAAGCACGCTGTCTCGGCATTTAGGGAGGAATTATTTTCCCTTCACAAATTCTTAAGCAAAGAAAAATGAAAATTTGAGGGGGTGAGGAGGAACATAATATTCCCGGTATTGAAAACCCCGAATAGTTCTCACCAGGCAAAACTATCCTCTGTGTCCGCTCTCTGCCTATCCTGACACTTCAGACATGATTAAAAGCTTCTTCTGTAGCTCGAGTGAGTTAGCTCCCTCCAGCCTCAGGTTATGTTCTTCCCACAGCTCAGTGCCCAGGCTCAGGGGAGCCAACTCTAGGGATAATCTGTTGCCTTTAAGAGGGTGTTGAGCTGGAGGCTGGCAGCCCCTTTCAGGCTGTAAATAGTCATTGCTCTGCTGAGGTAGTAAGGCCTCAAATTACTGTTCGTGCCTTTAGTTGTCTTCATAGCAACGATCACTGCTAACTATTCCTGTCACTCTCTGTTCCCACTCACAGCTCAGCGGAGACCAGCCAAGGCAAGGAGACCAAGTGGAGCACAAGGGAGGCGAGAAGGCAAAGTGCAATGGCTGGGCACGAGCAGGGCATGGGCAGGGAAGAGTGGGGACAGCAGCTGGCTGGGTCCTTCCCATGGATGTGAACAGGTCTTTGTCACCCTCCCATGACTGCAAGTCAACCTTTTCTGCTGCTAAGACTCCTGGAGGGACTTAGTGAAAAATAGTTTTCCTCCATAGCTTCTGAGAATTGGCCTAGGTATCGGTGAAGGTAGGAATGATGAGTAGTTGTCCATCTCCTGTGCCTTGTATGCTGTGTAGGTGATCCAGTTGATACAGGATGAACACCAAATGCTTCCATACCTGTTTCTCCTACTTTTGTTCTCTTACTTCTGGATGTTTTTTCCAGCCTCCTCCCTTGTACTCTCACAGGTGCTTTCACTTTTGTAGGATTTGGTAATGTAGATCACAGGGAGTGGAAAACAGACAGCGTGAGCAGATGTGGTGTCTCAAAGATGGTCCTGTAAGTTCAAGAAAAAAGCTGAGTTATAAAGGAGAGCTTCTGTATGCTTCCCAAGTAGCATCATGATAAAATGAAAAAGACCAAACCGAAGTGAAATCAGTAGATATCTGCTTTGTTTGCTTTTACTGTTCTGAGTTTGTGAAAGTTTATGTTAAAAGACTGATTTCACCTGAAACATAAAAATCCAGAAGTTTGTCTCAGAGGACTTAGTGTCACTTCGTTTTCCTTCACTTGCATGAAAGTCTCCCACAGACCGTGCTTGGAAGGGACTGTGTTGGCAAGAGTGCTGGGATACTGGCTGTAATAGCACAGGACCTTTGACGTGGGCGCTCTGCTTTCATTATGTCCTGTGAGATCCGATAGAGAGGTACAAGGATTACGGGACTAAAGGTCTCACTTTCTTAAAAAAGAGGACAATCTTCACTTTTATTCACTTTCTACCACAGGTGAATGGAGAGAAACCTGCAGCAGTGAAGAGAATTTAGAATACAAATGAGCACAAATTTAGAAAATAATTCTAGAATACAAATGAGCATGTAACGCCTTCTGAGGCTGCATCACAATCGTAGTTCTGGTGTTTTGGAAAGAGAAACTCGAAAAAAGAGGACTGCTTTAAAAGTTAAGCGTCTCACAACGTACACTGAAGTTTAATTACTTTCATGAAACCAGCAGTGTTTTACAATTTGAAACATCCAAAGAGGAGCTAGATTATGGATGTTCGTTTCATAAAAACTAGCTGAATCAGTAGGATGTTACTTATAGATTTACCCCATGCTAGAAATGTGGCAAGGACTGTGAGGCATTTAATTTCTAATCCTGTGTACAACTGTGCAATATAATAATAAATAAATGGAATAATTTCAGAAACTAACTCCATTTAATGATTTGCATCAAACAAAGAATGAGGGAGTTAGCAATAAAACACTATAGCAAACAAATGTATTTCTTCTCAGGGTAAAAGAGCATGTTTTATATGGGTCATCATCATATATTTACAAGCTTGCATAGTCTTTAGGTAAGACAGCGTTTAGTCAAAAGGACTCCATGGAAGCAGGAGTCGTAGGGATTCCAGAAGAATTCTTCCCTCCTAAGTGCTCATAGGCCGTGACTCAATAGGGGTAATAGCACGTAGAACATAACTGAGATAGTTATTTGTTGAATTAAAGCTAGTATTTCACACTTAGAATCATATGGCTGGAACGTATTGGATTTGTTAAATCCAGCCATCTGCTATTTCAGGCAACACGTCCTAGAATCTTGTTCATAACCTTGTCAAAGAACTGGAACATGCCTAGCTAATGTAAGACATGTCCATTTATCAGTTAGCAGAGATAAATAAATATCCCTTTCTTCTTGAAGAAAGGTCCAAGTCACATTAGCCTTGCTTTTTTGTTATACATATTAGTTATATTATATTAATTATGTTATGTTATGTTACATTCATAATCTTTCATACTAGTTATAACAGCGTTGCTAAAGCTTACTGACCCATTGCTCAAATAAAGGCTATACATCCAACTGAAATCAAGTGTCTAAAGTTGGTCAGCTGTTTTCGTGGTACCCACCTGAAGGTCTCTGTAATAACAACACAGCTGAAAAGTGTTAGGGTCTAGAAACCCTTTTATAATTCCCTTACAGTTACATTAATAGGGTGCTGATGAGTAAGGGGTTCTATGCAGCCATCACTGAGACTGGAATTTGACCCTGGTCACCATAAAAAGGCAGCACTTCAAACTATTTCAAGAATATTTTTAGAAATATTAAAAAAAAAATTCCATTCCAAACAAAGGGTGAAGTAATAGAAATTTGAAATACTTCAAATCTGTGGCAAACCGTAGTGCACAGATGTCAATCCATCAAACAAATGTTATGAGGACATATAAACATGTAGTTCTACAGACAAAAACAAGGTCTGCTGAATTAGGAAAGCAGTATGACTTTGCTATTTTTATATTTTTAATGTGTTCATCTTCTCATTTTGCTATGGTTTGTAGAAGTTGCCCTTACCTGTTTTTATCATCAGTTTTAGGGATCCCTTTGTACTGTACTTTGCATTTTTAAAAATGTTCAGTATTTGCAATCCTGCGATTTTGGTAGACCCAAGTAGATTGCAGTTACTCTCCTGTGAACGCCCTGTGAATATTAATACCCCTGGGTTTAAGGGAGCAACTGATGTAGATAAGGTTTACAAGGGTGAGTAGGAGAGAGATGACGTAGGTGAGTAGAGACTCTGTGATAAGAATGAACGGTTGGCACTACATGTGATGGACTGGCAGAGGGAAGAGAGGGAAAAAAAAGAAATTGTGACTAAATGCCAGACTGAGATTTTAGAAGCTGGTGCTTCCTTTTATACCCACCTTTATCACATTTAAGAATTACACTGATTTCTTTTAATGTCATGCTCTTGCCAGTGGTGACTGCCAAGGTAAACTTTATCAGCTGTAATGAAAGCAGACCCTGTTAGGCTTTCTCTTTGGGGTCAGTATTTTTAAATTGACTGATGTCACACCCCACTTTATTGCTCCTGATGAATGTTATAGAATAAAGACTTTTAATTTTATATATGTAACACCAGATATTGTATTCATAACTAAAGCTGAGGGAATTTGAGGATATATCAATTACTCAGCATTTACACAGAGTATTATTTGCCATACTCACATCAGAAAAATATTACTGGAACGAGTATCAGGGGAAGTAAACGCTTAGTTGCTAGTTTAAGTACCCTTAGAAGCACCTTTTCAGAAACGGACAAGTAAATAAGCATTTATTTGACATGGGAGCAGAACTGGCATTTTAGGATTTGACTGATGAGGTACAATCATATATCACAATGTGTATTCCAAATATTCTCTATAAATACAGTTGAAATACTGAACAAAGTGTGGACAGCAATGGACAGCAGTATGGACAGCAAATAAATCTGGAGAGATTAGGATACTGTTTTTGTCCACTCTTGGAGAAGCAGAAGATAAATTGACCAAGTCATTCATTATGAATTCTTAATTGCACTCTATTTGTAACCCTTAAGCTCTAGAGTACACTTGGTATTGCAAGAACTGAAAGAGCTCCCATTAGATGGAGTAAATGAGAAGGCTAGTAAACTCTGCTCAGAGAAGAATGGTATGCATGAGTACATTCAACATATTCTGCATTCAGTAGATGGCAGTGGTATGCAGTTGCAGATTAATTCAGGATTTTCTCTTGAGCAGACGCTCTCATCTGTGTGAATCTAAGCAGTGTTGATTTCGGGGTTTATTTGAGGCTTTTTTCCCCCAGAAAATACTAAGATACCCAATAATTTTTCACCTGCTAGAGCAGACAGTGATAACAAATGCAATAATTTTTGCTAATTTATTGTAATCTTCATTGCATCGCACTTGGAAGAAGTTTTGAATTTCAAAAAGCGATATTACATGCAGAAAGGAATGCATCTGTCTAGAGCATTGGCTCATTTTCCATCTATGCGCTGTGGAACTTAGTATGTACACATCAAAGTCTCAGAATAAAAGTATTCAGTAAGCGGGAACTGTGTGTGTTACTTAACAGAAGTAGTAACACAGTGATGTCTCGGAATACTGTGCACAGAAATAGAAATTTTCCCTTGTCTAAAGGAATGAATTGCAGATCTGCTGGGGGAAAGCAGGGTGGGTGTATGTATAAGCAAACAAATTACTAAGACAATTAGAAATTATTATCAAGCTTATAATTATGGAAAACTGGAAGAAAAAGAACAAAACAAAAGCAGAAATAGAGTTTAGGTGGTAGAAACCACAGAGGAGGAGGCTAAGAGAATTAAATTACATTATTTAAGTAGATATTTTCTCATATGGCAGTTATTTCTAACACAAATAATAGAAAATGTTTAATGATTTATGACTGTTAATGATGGAAGGACTTGCTTTCTGTTGCACAAAGCAACAGAAATGTTTTTTCTTGCCTCCCTATGGGAAACTGCAATAGAAAATGCATTAAAAATATCAGTCGGTGAACTGAGTTGTAACACAACCACAAATTTGTCCTAAGGATTTTGAGCTATCTTGGACAGACCCCAGAATCAACTGGTGGTCCGTGAGGAGGGAACACAAGTGTCACACATTTTCAACAAAGAGCTGCATGTTCTGTTTCTCTGCTGTATCAGGCACAACATGAGGATCCAGAGAAATATTTTAATCTATATTAATATGGCTTTTGTTTGCAGAACAAAAATTAATACCATCCTGATACAGTGCAATGGCAGCATAAAAAAGAAAAAGGCATTTCCAGCATAGACAAAACTGCTGAAAATCCTCAGTTTTGCAGCTAAGAACTTTGTGCAGCTGTGGGCCCAGAAGCAGAGTTTTGTGCAATCTGGTCACAGACAAAGTGTAATAATGAAAGTAGGAAGTTAAGACCTTTTAATTGGTCAGGGTACTGAAGAAACAAACATATGTTAACTGATTCAACTCTGCTTAATGTCATCTGCTGCTGAGGGCTGTCTTAGGAGCCGCTCTCACGGGCACCGTGAAACCGTGGTGTGGCAAATGCCCTGGCCAGGGTGTGGGATTGACTCCCTGTGACAGCTGCCCACAGTGGTGACGACATATTTCTGTCTACGTCTAGCAGGAATACCTGGATCAGCTCTCTAGACGCATGCTTCATGCTCTGTTTATTCACAGGGTATTTTACCCTGCGATTCCCATGTATGATACTGTGATCAAACACCAATGCTTTATTGAACATCACATCGTACTCTTACTAAAATGAATACTAACGTTTTTTTTCTACATTAGGATGCCTTATCTTTATACTGCTTTCTATTGTAATTGTTGATTTAGAGAAAAACTTGTTTGCTTTGTGGTTTTTTTTAACTGAGTCTGTTCATCTGTCCCTAAAATTTGTAGAAATTATTACATATGCAAATTAAGGCATAGAGAAGAAGGATGGTTTGCATCGTTTAGGTTTCTGAATATCTTTTGTGGTTTTGTTTTTTTAAAGAACTGCTTTTGTAAAGATTTTTTAAGACAATCATGCTGAAGATACTTTCATCCTGGCATTGCAACGTCATTCCATTCACTCGTGTTTCTAGTATATCGCTTTACTTGGGTACTTTTCTCTTCTGACACCTTATCAATTTCTTTATGAATTTACATTTGAAAGATTTTACTATCACGTACATTTTATTTTTCCATAACCTAAATCCATCTTGACGTTGCTGAATGTATGCAAACCTGCTGCTACGGGTGTCTCATCTTGTAGTACTGTCACGGTAGACAAGGGTTGCCGTCTTTAGGCACGATGGTGAGTTTCTGGTAAAGAAAAGCTCCATCCAAATAAATGGGGCTTGTCTACTTTAACAAGTACTCGAGGCAGTTTTACTGACATTGTTCCAATATTTGTAGAAGAATGATATTTCAACCACTGTAGATCTATTCCTCAACTATGAACGAATACAGACTTTGTTTATGTTGAAGCTTTGGAGAGTCTTGTCCATCTAAATGTCACTTTAATTAAAAATTTATTAACACATACTGTGTTGTAAGCAGGTTCACAACATGAAATGATCGTTAAAAAAAAATTTTACATGCTATTTTCATGCCATAACAACGTTTTTAGAAGCCTGCATCTGGGTTTATAATAGAAGTCAGCTGCATCTCGCTGCTGACAGTTTGCTTTTGCCGTTTTACAGACAGAAAGAAGAAAATACACAGTACAACATTTCTTTTATAAATGCCATAGTTATAAAATAACTTTAAACAAAATATGTGGGAATTAAGTTTTTTATAACGTTGTGTGTGTGACAGTTGTGCAAAATCTAGATTAATCTCTATGAGGCTAGGAAAAATTGATTAAAAGGTTGGTAATGCAAGACCTCCTAAAATGCATTGCTTTGTATTAAAATAAATTTGACTTGAAAGGATTATAAAGTGAAAAAAGAATATGACTAGGAATAAGAATAAAAAGCAAAGAAAGAAGGGTAATTCTAAAGCATTGCCCTTTCTGAAGAACAGACAATTACATTAACTCAAAATGGCTTTACCAAAATGAATAACAGGTCAGGGTCATATAACCGTTATATGATATAGTAAGATGTATTCCCATTGCTGTTGACTATATCTTGGACTATGTATTATATTGTAAAAAAATTTCTGTGAGGTTATAATAATTTGAACTGCCTAACTTTGTAAAGTAACTTCTTGAAGTGCAGGACAACATAAAACCAAGAAACATCTGTTATTCCATCGTGTGACAAGTCATTTCAAGGAACATTTTACAAAATAACAGTGGATATTCTGAATTGGCAACGGATATTCTGGAAAACAGATAATTATTAAACCTGTCTAAAGATGCCAGGCTTTATATACCTATATAATTGAAGTGTGTTGTGGAGAGCACTTTAACACCTGTGTGTAAATCTGACAACTATAATTTTGGTGGCAGACAAAGGTATAGCAACAACTAACGTAATTCCTGGTTTTATGTTCTGTTGGGTATGCTTACATTTTCCTGAAACATTTACCTGCTATGGAGAAGTTTTCCATGAATGGTTTGGGAGTTGATTCTTTTTCTTTTTCTTTTTCTTTTTCTTTTTCTTTTTCTTTTTCTTTTTCTTTTTCTTTTCCTTTTTCAGTAATTGAGGAAAAATTGCTTTGGATTTTATTGTGGTCTTGGGGTTATTTTTTATGCATGAATTTTCTTAGAAAAAGAGAAGATTATGATTCTTGATGAAGACTTTTTTTCCTACACAGAAAAATTAAGTGACTTGGCCAATGAAACAGAGCCTGAACTCTGCTGCTTCATATTTTCTGTGCTTACCTGCAGTACTGCCTGCACCAAGATGTTGTAGATGACCTTGGTGTAGACCCAGACTATGCCAAGATCTGGAGTAATTTTTGCTGTCTGAATTACACTGCTTCTCTGAATAAGCTAAGAATAAGCAAAGGCTGCCTATTGGGAGCAAAACCAAATTAAGATCTTGATTTTTTTCTGCCAAGGTGATATCACCTGAGTGGAGTTTTCATGCCCCAAGCCAACAAACTGCTGTGTGGATTTGGCCTATTTCAGTGCTGCGAGCACAGCTCTTTTTATTTGTACTACAGCAGGACATGAATTTTCCAGGCACCATTACGGTGACGTGGTACTGGAGAGAGTACAAAGGGAAAAAATCAGCACCTGCTAGCACAGCTTTGCAGTCTGAACAGACAAAACAGAGAGAGAGACCAAAGGCACAGAAAAGTGAAAAACCTGATCCAAGGTGAAGAAACTATGTCTTATATTGCAGGTCAAGCATTTGCCTGAGCCCAAGGCTGTGGCTTATTTAGGCTTCTACCTCTCTGTAATCGTGTCTAAAATTAGTGAAAAAATTAAACATTCATATCAGCTACCAGGTGCTGAATAACAACTGAAAAGTGCACAGAATGATTTTCTGGGGAATTAGCTTTACAACAGTGATTTAAATCGACTTTGGAAAGTTTACAACAGAAAGAAAGTGTGGGGAGCTGGAGCAGCTGTTGCTCACTCCTTCTTGCCTCAGACCATGCTCGCTCTCACCATCATCCCATTTATCCCAGCATGGTATAAAATTCTGGCAGATCCAGTCACCTTTTACCTGAAGCCCTGAGACCTTCTGTGAGGTGCCACAGCTCAGATTGAGAAAATTAACAGTATGCATGGTTTAGAACAAAATATGCAGCATAAACTGCATATCCATCCTGTCTGTGGAGCTGAGCTAGAAAACCCTCTAAATTTGTCTCATCCCTAGATTTTTGCCATAAATATTTTTAATATAAATCTGCTGTATTTTAGGCAGCAGATCCAGTAGCAGGTCTGTCCTAGCATCATTTACTAGTTGTCTGTGGCCATTGCTGTCTGTGGGAGGGTTGTAGGATAGGCAGCATTTTTCCCCAGATGAGTAATTATCTAAGGGCACACATAGAGGTCCTAAAGTAAATAAGACAGAAATCCTTGAGTTAAGATTATTTATGATTATAAACTGAGATTATACCCAGGATAAAGCCAGGGTCAATAGCACAAGTGCCTTATAACTCCAATGTAATCTCTCTGGTGAGCAGTGCAGGATATGTAAGCCTGGGCACAGGAATGCCACAGTCCAAATGTTCCCCCAGATGACTAAAAATAATCAGTTACTCTATCCCATGGGATATATACTGGCTGTATTTTACTAGATTATTTAACATGGTCTTGAGGCAAGACTGGATTGAATAAACTCTCCCACTCATTATTTCCTGTTCATGTAGGTTTCACGCTTAAAGCATTTTATTCTTTCATTTTCCCGTGTCTTCTGTATTTTTGCCCAGTGTGACTTCCAAGTGTTTTGGTTTTAGTAATGCTTTGCCAGTCTGTCTTATTATATGTAAAGTGTCTGCTTTTTCTTTGTGAAATTAATATGTCAAATAAATTTAACTTAACATACATTGTGAGAACGGATATTAAGTTTTCTGTGTTAACAGGTGATCGATACCACAGGAAATATGACTGGAGTAACTAAGAGCTTGTTAGAAGCCAAGAAAAGCTAGTGTAGAGGTTTTGTCATGATGATTTTTCACTGCTTTATGAAAGCATCCTGTATGGACTTGAGATCCTGCTTCTGGCTGCAGCGCGATCTGGTCGGGAGTCTGTGGTACATACTCCGTTCAAAAAGATGCTCATTAGTTTGATTGAAATGTTAAATCCTTTGAGACCTCAGCCTCACAGTTGTGTGCAGATAGGAGGTCTTGGCTGGAAGATGGAATAGAATTACTGTGCAATTCATAGTTCAGGCAGAGTCGTCCCTGCTGTTAGAGCCAGTGGACAGAAGTGTTCCAGTAACCTGGGCTGCCCGTGATCTCCATACGAATGAGCTTAGGGTGGCTTTGTGGAGCGCGAGGGGCTCACTGATTGTATTTGGCCAAGCAAATGCACTGTGCGATTAAGAAAACGAACCCTTGAAGAAAGCTGAAGTGTGGGCACATGCTGAAAAGCTGATTGCTGCCCGGAGGGACGGCAGCCGCAGCAGGGAAGGAGCAGGCACACAGGCAACACCATTCAGCTGCTTCCCAACACACCACTGACCCAGTTTTCCCTACTGGGACAGGTGTAGCCAGGCTGGTGTGAACCTTGGGTCAATGTAGGTTGCTTGTGGGAAGCAGATCCTGGAAGCTCTTCTCAGGCTTACCAACAGCTGCGATTTTACACTTGCAATGCCTAGCTCCTTGCCTGAGCATCAAATCCATTATCCTATTTTACTTTCTGTGCATTTAGGGGTAGGGTTTTGGCTGCATGCTGTATTACACACTTTTCCTAAAGAGTTCTGTGGGGCAAAAGACAGCTACTGTTCCCATAGCAAATTCTGTAGACTCTGAAAGTCTATAGACTGGGTCTAAATGTTCTTTGTCAGAGCAAGAATGGCCTGTTCCTAGCACAACCTTCTCCAGGCTTTGGTTATTCATCAGTAGTGGTCCACTTGAGGCATCTCATTTGAAACTCACGGAGATTGTTTCACTGTTTTGGCTTTTCACATGCTTCATTCTGTGTAATTTTAAACTACCTGACGTTTCATCTCAGTAATATTCTAAGGTTAATGGTGAAGGGGTGGTATTTCATTTGCAATAAGGAAACAAGTTAAAACTGAGATTTTTGAGGAGTCTTAAGTAAATTAGGTCCCCTAATTAGGTGACCTTGCTGAGGTGCAGTAAGACTTGGGCATTTTAGCTTAAAACCCGAGCCTAAAAATACACTCATGTGACCTCTGAGAAACTGCCTAAAGCCAGTGGTAATAATTTATTTGGGCAGACAACCAACATCTTCCTATAGTTTGAAAGAAAACTTACTCTCTTCTGAGCTAAATGTCGATTCAGTTGGGAAACTGAAAAAAACCCCCTACATTAGTGGTAAGGAAATATTTTTAGTGAATAAATACATTTAGCTGCAGGTCCTAATGCTGCAAGTTAACCGTGTTCCTTGTATTAGCACCAAGAAGAGCGTTTCTTCTGGATTTAACATAACATGCAACTGTTACGTACAGTCACTGTCTACAATAATAACTGTAGTTACCCAAGAATTTTTAATACAATTTTTCAGTGGAAAATTTATGAGACTGAGGGGAAATGTTTACTTGTATCAAAAGTTTATGCTGTAAGCCAGAGGCAGCATACCCCTGCAAAAAAGGAAGTGAGTTTCTGTGTTAGCTCCAGTTCATATTCTGCCTGATTCCTTTGAGTTCTGAGACTTGTATTTTCTCTCATATTTTTTGGAAAAAAATGCTGTATATGGAAATGGATTATTTTAAAATTCACAGCAATTTTCACAGGAAAGGAGTACTATTTTTTGACTAATAGAGCAATGAAAATATGCATGGTCCATATCTATCTCAGAGGATCTGTAGGAGACTTTTGAGGTACCTGTTATTTCAAAACCACAAATATGGTATTTAGTTTGCTTTTAACTAGGTGTTTTACATATTTTTTTCAGGTACTCAAATACTAGTCATAACATAATAACTTATTTATGTTATTTATATGAATATTTATAGAAGTATAGCTCAAATCAGACGTAAGACGTGTAGAAATGATTGTCATAAAATCTGATAGACTGTGTTGTTTGATGGCCACTTGGTATTCACTTGTGAATTAATGGAAACATTTCACAATGTTGTTTATACACACACACGCACACACACAAATAGAAAAATTAATTTTATAGCTAATTTGGGAAGCTATTTGGTCTCCTTACAGCAGACATCTTGTCATATTATGCTTTCAGAGCTTTTATTGTAATTCCTATATTACATGCATTTCTTTTTCTTCTCTTCTCAGAAATTTTTCCAAGAGATTCCAGTCTAAAGGACAAATTTATAAAGCATTTTACAGGTAAGGCAGCTGCTTGGTCTGAATTTACCTACATATGCATATTCTCAGTAGTCACAAGAGTCACACCGTTAGCTTTTTTGAGAGTCTGCACCAAGTTTAATGTTTAGGAAGTTAAATTTGCATTGTTTAGGACTATAAGTTTTTACAGAACTCTTAGTTACATTTAGGGTTGAGTCTCTCTTTGAATAATGTAGCCTAAAAATTAGTAAGTTAAAACATTCCTTATTTAAAACCTGTTGTTTTATTTTTATCATCCTTGTGTTGCTTGTTGATTTGCAGCTACACTACAAATTTAATATTTGTAGGTACTGAATGTATACGTATCTATATGCTATAGATACTGCATTGTATATCTACATACAAACAATTTGCAGTATGGTGTTAAAAATGTGATATGTGTGAGCACTTATCTGCTATCTCTGGCAAGTAATATTTTAATAAGACAACATTTTTAATTTTAAATATATGCACTTTTTCCATAATTTTCATCAGTGCTACCATATCTATTTTCAAGATCACTAATTTTAAAACTTTTCATTGGACTGGATATATCTTTCAGAAACAGACTTAAGTGGCCGTGTAAGTTTTCACTATGTCAGGGAAACGCATTCATGTCTTCTGTCTCATGATCTATGTGTCTGGATGCTTATTTTAACAAGGCGAACAAATAGAACAGGGAAGGATTAAACAGTGTAAATGAATCGGAAAAATAATTTTTAAGACAGTCAGGTTTAATATGATTACAGTCAAGTACTTGTACTTGAAAACTGAGATGGAGTTGTAAAATGTACTTACCTTTGGGACTTTATCTTGTAACAGCTGGAAAAATATTGTACCCTTTGAATACAAGCAAAAAGAGTCGCCAACAGCAAGATGCTTTCACTGATTCTTTACTCTCCAGTTCCAAATGTTCTGTAATTCAGAAAAGTGAAGGTCTCAGAGTATGTCACTGCAAATCTGTTGGTGGTTTTCAACGTTATTTGGATTAGTGAAACTAAAAACTAGAGAAATAGTTTGCGGTTGGAGCATGAAAAAAAAAGAATTGGAAATAATTATGCATTTCCTCTTTCCTGGAAATTTCAGACAGTTCTTAGCTAGAAAGGAACAAAGTTGTTTTCTCTTTTGCATGGGGGAGGTGTTCTCAAAACTTTAGGATACGCACAGCTTCAAGGATCTTTCTGCCAATTGCTAACGGCAGCCTAACAACGTTTCCAGGACATGTGCCCCACCCAGCTCTTCACTCGTGCAGTAAACGAGAGTAATTATGAACATCACTATTTTCAGTCCATATGAGAAAGAAATGAAAAGAACATGTAGATTCCAGCTATTCCTACGTAGCACAGAAATACTGAAAATTCCTCTGCTGGGGAGGACAGACAAGAAAGATTGGCTTCTGTTAATACTTAATGCATTTCCTTTTCATTTTTAATGTTGAAAACTGGTCAGCTACCATAAAAAGCTCAACATAAGAATCTGGGGAAGCTAAATAATGAATACAGAAGAAGTTTCATTACTCAAAAACAGCAGCGAAAAACAACCATGAGTTTTAAAGAAGGTATTTTGAGGATACTAAATCACAGAAAAGAAAAAGAGCAAAAAACACTTGAAGGATTGTTTCTGGTGCCATCCATTAAATTAATAGTATTTTTCTGCATGAGCAGCTGCCATCAAAATTGCTGAAATTATTTCACTACCATTAGCTGGAATGAATAAGGAAAACAAGTTCATTCCAAAATTCTTGAAGTTTATTTCTTTGTTGGCTCAGAATTTCTGCCTGCATCTTTTTTCTTCTTCTTTTTTTTTTTTTTTTTAATTATACATTGTGCTCTCAAGATCTTCAGTAGAAGTTTTTATGCATATTGGTTTTTCTTTTTCACAGCTTTATTAGGTCCTGCAATCTGCAGGTGTTTTCTTAAAATGGAGCCTAACTTGTTTCTGTTCAAATCGTAATCCTTTTTTTATCAAACTTAGTTAAACTGTTCAGATATAGTACTTACTATAGTACTTACAGTTCAAGAGGTAGAACAATCTGAACTAATGAAGTTGTGAAAAAGAGAAGAGAAGGGGAAAACAACATTATCCTTACAGTCCATTGTCTTTACAGTTTCAGGGTTAAGAAAATTATTGTACACTTCTATGCCAAGAATAGTAGACACATTTTAAAGCCAAATAAGAACCATATGTAACAGTCCTCGACCACAGGAAAAATCATAAGTAATCTTGTGACTCATAAAGCTATCTATCAATTCATCTTGCAAAGCCAGCTGACACAGAGGGCTCTGTAAGGCACAAATAAAATTAACAGCCTATTTTTGATGGCAGGGAAGAGAGCTGGAAAGCCGTATAATATCTGAAGGGACGTGGAATTTATTTAGTGACAAAAGTTGACGTTATCTCCATATATCTTGGATAATTTCAAATTACATACTTTGTCTTGAGCTTAATTACTCACTCAGATAAAAAATGGCAACAATCTTCCAGTTCAGAGTTGCAAAGGCTGCTTTGTCAGTTTGTTGAAAAGCTTATTTGTGGCTGAAAAATCTCATGAAATCCACATATTACTTTAAAACATTCAAGTGTGTTCACTGTCAGAGAGAGGAATCTTCTCTCAAGCTTTTGGCAGTTTGGCTCCAGTATCCAGAGAGAACTGGCTTGTTTGTTTTACCAGGCTGCTAAACCACCTTTAAAGTGGTGAAATAAATAATATTTTCCCTGAAGTGCTTGCTGTCTTCCTCTGACAGGAAACTGAGTCAACACAGCGTGCTTCATATGGATCCTTTCGTAGCATTGCTTGAAACAAGCTATTCTTGTTTAGGGATCCTAATTGTGCTGAATTTAGAGGATGCAAGTTAAATTTAGTCTTGTTCTGTTGCTGTTAATTTATGTCAGTGTTTTCTGTCCAAATCACAGGAAAATCATCCCCAGCTGTCGGTGGTAGTATTTCTAAGCAGGTTACATGATGCAAATACTACATCTTTGCTCTGCTTTTAAACTCAGATGCCATCAGTAATACCTTCCCTGGGCCATCAGCTATTATGGCAGGGCTTTTTGACAACTTGTTACGTTTGAGCCATGTTTTGGAGACCAGTAGCTATATGTTCTTATCAAATATTAATGCAGGCAGATGACAATGATATCCAGACAATGGAGCACGAGCTGAAATAACAGAGGCACAGCATACTACACCCTGGGCATGCAGGGATTTGTCTCACTCAAACGCTGGAACACGTGCTGCCCTCTGCACATCTGCACCCTTTCTTGCTATAACTACTTTAACAGGAGATCAGGTTCCTGGATGCTATTCAACTGTCATTTTTTTTCTCTCAACACCCACATTGTATATTAAGAACTTCATAAACCATCTATGTGCAAATTAGAAGCATTAATACGTGAAGCTACTTCATCTTCCCAGGGCTTAGAAACTCGTATTTGCTTAAAATGTTGCTTTTATTTATCTTTAGAAATAATATCTGCATTCCATCTACATTATTCCTTCTACATTAGAATACTGACTACTGGGCAAATGAAGTTCTATTGTAGTCACACCATTCTATGTTTCACTGTATAAGAAATTTTACTGTTAATTTTGAATTACTGTAATTTCAAGGCTAAGCCATTCCATTGTTTCCAAGGGCTATTTTTCTGTTACTCAGATCATGAGCCATTGCAGTGTAGCAATAGTATTTCTTTCTGTTATTTCAGTAGCATTTTTATACTTGTGTTGCATCATAATTGTTTAAGGTGTAGTAAAAAACTCAATGTAAATTTGGCAAAACACATGGAAATTAATTCTATGTGTTGATGTCATTCATTGAAGCTGCCAAGCAATGACACTGAAAGCTTGTGGTAAACTCCTGCTTACTCTCAAACAGGGCCAGTCACATTTTCGTCAGAGTGTAGCAAGCACTTTCATCGACTGTATCACAACACAAGAGACTGCTCAACGCCAGCTTGTAAGTAGTAATTAATGTACCTTAAAATGCTAGCTGAGATAGTTGTTTAAAAGAAACCTGCTTTTCCTACTACTTGTTTGATGTACTGGTCCTTTTGTAACTGTTGCTCTTTAGTTTAGCACTATAGTACCCAAGGTCTTCTAATATACAAAGAATTTCTATTAATGCACTTGTAGTCAGCTGCATGTAATAGAGTTCTTTCAAAGTGAGGCTGACATAAATGAAATGAAAACTACACTCTGAAAAACCAGCCAGGCGTGCCTAAGCAGAGGGCAGATATGAAGCCATATTCTTCTTCCTGCTCCCTTTAGCTGTACTCAGTAACTTATGCGATCATAATGTATAACCTGAACAATTCCCTACCTTCTCTTAACCCTCAATAGTATGGTTATGTCTTTGTTTTTTTTGAGTGTTTTTCAGTTTGTGATGGTAATTTTCTAATATATGCTCATTGTTAAAGAACAAAAAAAATCAATTATTTCATAATTTCTGTTATCGATACATGCAGTTCTTATAAAACGGTATTCCAGTATGAGATCCACAGAAGTTTTGCTTTAACACAGCCTGAATGTAATTTTTTCAGAGATTGAAAAATAAAACTGCTAAATAAAAGATGTTATTAAATGGATAAACCAAATAAAAACAAACAAAAACCCCAAACAAAATGGAATTCCCTTAAAAAGAAGTTACTTCAGCATTCTCTAATAAAATGGACAATTCAAATAAAGCGAGTGAAAAATAAGCAATGCCATTTAATTAGAAAAGGTGAATCTCATTATTGATGTGTAAGCACACACTATGGACCAGGGTGGAAATTTTTTAGGATTTAACATGAAAAAATAAAGATACTTCTTGTCTGCATCACTTAGACAAATGGTAAGCACTTTCTGTGAGCAGCTGAGATGCTCTTTCACCAAAGCTCAGCACCTCAGAGGATCTGAATTTTGAAAGGGGATGGAGCAGCTCTTGCCTCTATCCACCCTTACGCTGATAAGAAGTTGGAATGTAGAAATCCATGGCAGGTTCTCAAAAGATATACAGATAGCTTTCTAGGTAGACATATGAGTAGCATAGATATGTATCTATTAATTAATATTATTAATATCTATCTAAATTAACTTAAATGCTGTGTAACAAAAATACCATGCATGTTGCATATTGCACACCTTGAATACATGGTTCCATAGTATATGGGTATTATTTGTATTCCCCTGTATTGCATAAGTGCTTCACTTTATTTATGAAGAAACACAGTCATAATATTTCTCTTCTAATTAAATTTCTATAAAGTTAAAAACAAGATTATGGTTAGGACTGTGTGAGGAACTGATTTTTAAGTTCAACAGTCAAGACAAAACAGAAGATAAAGAATGTGATTAAAACCAAAGCAGGGTGGGGTTTTTTGTCTCATTTTCATCAGCCAAACTCAAAGCAGACAATGAGTTTCATTCAATATGAAATGTTCTGTTGATCTAAATAGGAAAGTTGTATCCTCACAACTGTCTTCACCTTATCTAGCAGTCAGGCTTTAGAATAGCTATCAAGGCTGATCATAGCCAGGATCTTTTCCTGCTTCTTTAGAGGGGTTTGATATTTTATTTCAGCAACACCTTAGCCACCATAGGATGTCTTAGGATGAGTTACTTCTTCTCCTACTGACATAGTTATATCCTGTACAAACATTCTGTGAAGCACTTAACCCAGGTTGGCATTCAGTCTCTTGCTCTTTGGCACAATTTTGATTAAGTTTTATTAAAATACTTATCAAGCAAGAGAAGAAAAATACATCTAAGTGTTCTTTGTTACCAAATAGATCTTTCCATCAGAAAGGGTGGCAGTGGCTCAGGGGCCACTTGAACCACGTGGTCGTTTGAACCAAGGACACCAGAGAGAGAGATAGCAAGTAGGACACTAGGATCTCTAGTCTGATGATTAGGAGATTTACTTGAACATGGAAAATATGGACTCCTGTCAATGTTAATACTAAGTGGAACAATAAAAAAGTTTGGAAGAGCCTGGCGTCAAACTACCTCATTATCTGCTGGTTAGAATGGCCTCCCAGTTAATGAGTTAAATTCCTTCAGGTAAAGTTGGGAGTTGAACCTGGTCTGCATCTTAGGAGGAATCTGTCTGGTAGAAAATTAATTGCTACCACCACTTACATTTCCATTAGAGTCCTGTGTAGGATAAGGTACAATCTAATTTTGCATCTTGCACACATAATTTCATGAATTTCCATCAGGGAATGGTTTCACTGTGTAGAGGGTCTGAAATTCTAGTACAAATTCTTTTTTTAATTTTATGCAGTTTTTGAGGGTGTCTGGCAACTGAGATTCATTATTGCTCTGGGTAATTTTGTTTTATAGATTATAAAAGGTGTGCAAGGTTGCTAACGAGATTAGCAATGAGTCCTTTGTGTACACAGTCCTAGGATGTTTGCTATGTAAGTATAATTTTTCCCACTAATTTTCTTATTTGTTGAATGTTCTAGTGATTTACTTCACATTTGTACCTGGTTATCAGGCATGCATACAGAAATGTGGTATTAATAGAGTGCATCCATATGCGGCTCTGGCAGTGCTGTAAAGGCCAATTGATTCCTCATGGAAATACATAGAAGCACAGATACCTCTGATAAAGGACCCACTGTAATTTCCTACCAGCCACTTGTGGCACCACAATCCATAATTATGCTCTGGATCACCTCTTAATGTTCAAAATTGTGGTCAGGTTGGTGAAAGAGAAAAATGCACGAGAACTTCATCAACACATTTATTTCAGGCCTTTCAGTAAGAGAGCTTTGTTGTTAATCCATGGAAGAAGCAGAATGACTCGGTCTCAGGTCTGTCAGTGCAAGCTTCATAGATAACCTGTCACTTTATTCATCTTTGGGATCACTTTTCATTCCAAAGTTGTCTCCTGAGAATTTCTCCAAAGTTAATACCACTTCATGGTGATAGAAGTAAACTGAACATAAAGATGTGACAAAGCTAAAGGCTTCAAATAACAGGCTGTGGAAGGAATCAGTCCATTCTTGTTTATGAATAGCATGCTAAATGTGTTAATTAAACAACATTGTCATTGATAAAAAGAACATCTTCAAGTGAGCTGTTTTCTCTAGTTGATTCAGTATCAATAAGATGGTTACACTTCCAACAGTAATTTGAAAAGCTGCACCGGTTATTATTGCCCAATAAAATATGTGAAATCAGTGAATTTGATTTATTTAAATTTCTTCAAAGACGGTTTTCTTTCACCACCTCCTCCTGACAAATACTGCAAGCTTGGAGTTTGGGGGAGTTGCGTGTGTCACTTCTTCCTGGATCAAAATTTCAATTCATACTAATCAAGATTAAGAAAGGAAGAGTAGGATATGAGTCAGTGTTAGCTGATTTGATTTCCAAGTGGAGGTGGGATTCATTTTAGTGGCTGGGAGAAAATGCTTTGAAGAATATGGTAATATTTCAGTGCCAAGAAGAAATGACATAATTTCTTTCACTTCTTTTCTTTTCTTAACTATTTTCAGTCTGTTTAGCCTCTTGCCTTCCAGGTCTTGCAGGTGGTTTTGAATATATCAGGGGCATTGAACTGGAAACTGACTAGGGATCTCATTACTTTGCCTGGATCTCGTTTTCATGACAGAAATCCTCTTCTGAAAGCCTTTTTTTTAATTTTTTTTAAGTGTTCCTGTTTGTTATTGTTTGCTTTCAAATCTCAGCTTTCTATTGCTGCACTATCATCCCAGCACTATCTTATTTTCTGTACTTTCACCTACTTAGTCTGTGTTTTTCCCTCATCTGTAGCCCTTTAGACCTCTAGGTTTATGGCTCAGGGCTTCCAGAAAGATTTCTGGGCGTTCCAATACTTTTTTTCCTTTTCTTTCAAGAGGATGAGTCAAAGATCTGCCTCCATATCCACAGTACAGAAGCATTTATCTCATCCTATTTCCTTCTTTAAAATACAAAAGAATTGAAAGTTTCTATGATTTGCAAATCCAGGTGTTCTAATTTGCCTGCCAAAAATACACTCAAACAGATGACATGTGGGGAAGGGAGGGTTTAAATGGTAAGCAATGTTAGCAGCTCATGTGCACTGTGTTCACTTAAAGTTGTATCTAAGCTGACTTTTTCTCTGCTTTGTTAAAAATAGGAGAAAGTAGAGCTATGATCTGAGTGTTTGCCAGCTGCTTCTGTGCTCTCTCACTCTGTTCCTGCACCAAGTAGGTAGAGTGGATGGTTTCCACCACAGGTAAGACAGGCCCAGGTCTCCATGTTTACTCATATCCAGTATCTTCTTGGAGTGGAAATGTTTTCCTGAGAAGGATGAAGAGTGGCAGGAGTCACTCTCTCTTCCCTCCAAACAGACAGGGCAGCACAGGAGTTCTGTACGTTCATCCCTCAATAACACTGCATTTCTAGAACAATTCTGTGATTGCTTATATTCCATCTTTTGGAACAGAGGATGTGTTTTCCTCACCACCTCCACTCTTGGAGAGGACAGAGTCATAGTTCTTGTTTACCGAAAAAGAATTTGCTTTTGCTTTGACATCTAAGAGAGTCTTGGAGATTCTTGGTTGCCTTGAAGAAGGAGGCTCTGCAACTTGGAAGAACTGACAAATATTTCTGGGCATTTCTTCTGCACATATGTCCCGGTTTGAGGTAAAACAGGACCACTTTTGTTCAGTAACTTCACTTTTTAGCTAGGCCTCTTCTAACTGCTGAAATTAACAGCATGTTGTGCAGAAAACTGTTCGTTCTCAGAGTGATAAGACCCATGTTTACATCTGATGCCAAGCGTGGGATGCAGAGAGGCTCCTGCTTATACTTACTGCTCTAAAACCCAGGGGCAGCCAACTTGGTTATTTGCCCTATTGGAGAGTAGAAGCAGAAAAGTATAGAGGAGTCCCACCTGCGGGGAGGAGCAGACAGGACAGGTGACCCAAATCTGACCAACGGAGTATTTCATCCCATCTGCCTCATGCTCAGTATAAAAGCTGAGGGATCAAATGGTCAGCCCTCTTTCTTCAATGGCTGGTGACCAAGGAGGACTTTGTTCATCTTTCTTTGATCCTGATCCTGCATCCAGATCTGGAATCCATTTCCCATCTGTCACTGAGTCCAGTCTGGGACTTCCTCAGGACTAGTGCCTGCTAATGATGTCACTGTCATCCTGGGAACTTCATGCGGTTTTGCATATATTTTGTTATTTTCTTTTTATTGTTTTATTATTAATATTTCCTTAAAGTAGTTTAGTTCCTTCTAAACTCTCAAGTCTCTCTTTTTCTCTCTCTCCTGCCTCCCTTTGGAGTAGAGCAGAAGAGAGGGAACATCTCGGGAACATGTGTCGCTCTGCCTGGTTGGGCCAATCCAACCCAAACCATGACAATGTACTAAAATAGGCTGCGTTTTTCTCATAAAAAAGAATCGCAGTGCTACTATGCGCATATTTTTCTCCCTCTCTTGTAAGTGCCCGGGTGCGGAAAGGAGAGGCGGTCTTTTCCTGTTAGAAATGAAGTTGTGCCCGGGAAAAGCTGCTCTTGCCCCGGGAGTTGGTAGGGGGGGCTGGCGCGGGAGCTGCCGGGGGCCGGCGGCCGGGCGTTTCAGCACCATGGAGAGGGGCGCGGCGGGGCGCCCCGGGCAGCTGGCGGAGGCGGTGGTGGCGCGGCGGGACCCGCGCCCATCCTCGCGGGTACCCAACGTCACGGCTTTTAGCGGTTTGGTTTTTTGGTTTTTCGAATTCAGATCCTCGGCAAATGGCAATAAAGCATTTGAAGAAACTCAGAATCTAGAAAGGCACGTGAATCCGTGCATGGGGAACTTCCTTGTGTGGTGCAGCGGCGTGGACCGCTACGTCTTCAACTTCTTAGTGTCAATGCTGAGGATTTGCCATGGCAAAATGTACTGGTGTTCACAGGAGGGCGAGACCCACTGGTATCCTGGAGTTGATCTTAAGATTTATGCAATCTACAGGAAACTGTGATTTTTAAACAGAATTATACTAAGGTGTCTGCCTCTGTGTTTTGAAACTGGTTATAAAACAGCATGTCCTTTTCTCTTGCAGACTTTCTACTAAGGAGAGAATTCTGATTTGCCAAGAAAGTGCCTTGAAATCTTCCAAGACAGAGAAGACATCTTTTACCTTTTCTTTTTTTTTTTTTTTTGATTTACAATGTTTTGTTACTAGATGCATTTTATTTTCATATATTTGTTGGACATTCCATATTTGTGTGAAACATTATTTTATTTTAATTTGTAAATTTGTTGCCTATAGTTCAGACAAGCCAATTATTTAAATACATTGTATATAAAGAATACTAATGATATACTGATTAAATGTTATAACCATATGCAGGGAGTTGGTAAAATTTTGCTGTTTCTCTTGTTCCATTGTATTTACATCATTCTGCTCAGGCTCTTACTTTCATTATTTGCACTAACTTGAAATGCAGAAGTCTATGTAACTGAAATCTGAATAAGCTCTAAGTGGGAAAGTTTTACTTGCCATGAAAGATATTTTATATTATGAAGCTTTGTTAATATATACATATATATTATTGCGCATCAGAAAAAAATTGCTCAGAAATGCACCTTGCTTTCAGGAACATTTGTATGACTATTCTGGATTTTCATCAGTTACATTTGTACTGGCACTTATGGAAAGAGTTGCAAATAATGTAAATATAAAGACTGGAAAACTGCAATGCAGTTTTGGTGGAATAAAGAACACAAAAATAAACTATTTTCCAGGAGGGGTTATTTAAATTCATTAACCGGTTACTTATTTAATATATAAATTTCATTTATCTGGTGAACTTAAAATAATTTTCCACTGAGAACGTCAAACTTGTGGGTTTAGTTTTTTACAGCATTTCCCCTTTAAGTGGTAAATTTTATTGAGATACTTATTCTTCAGCTGAACGAGGTCCAAACAAAAATGTATCATGCATCCACTGAGAACAGAAATCTTCTCTAGGGAGGAAGTGAGGGTAATGAAATACCCCAGTAGAAGAGAAAGTACTTTAAAGTATTATAAATCCGAGGAAATAATGAATTAATTTAGCTGGTGACACATCAAGCTGGTTAACTATCTGGGAAGAATCCAAAGCACAATTGCTGCATCTTTCTTCTTTAAAATCAGATTGTGACGGTAATATTTGCTGCCAATTTGTCTGAGCTCTTTTACTGCAAGCTTATATGATTGTTTACAAAGAAGCTAGTATGAAGTGAGGCTTTTATGGTCGGGCCTAGAGTAATTAATAACACACCTTGATTACTGTGCCCAAATCACAATTCTTGTGATTAACTGGCTATCCAAACTAATCCCCTCAGATAAGATGTTGCCTCTATCATTTCCCTCAGCGTGGGCTTCATGAGCCCCTTAGCTTCTACAGCCAGTGCTTTTCCCTCCGCAGAATAGCAAGGAAGCTCTGCCCTGGGATTCCTTGTCAAATAGCAAACAGCAGTCTTATTGTCCAAAGGGGTTTTGTTTCTTCTTTCTACGTTGTTCAATGTGTTTCAGCACCAAAGTTGTGCAGTGTCCTATGATGCACCCGTCAGTGCAGCTCACAGCTTCTGCAGGAACTATCATGTTCTGTCTGGGCAAAAATATACTGCAGCAGCTGTTTCTAAGCAGCTCCTTAGTCACAGCTGCTTAAGTGGCTACTCCCTCTGTAGTCCTGGCTAGAATGTTGACCTGTGCCATTTGTATTTATGCTTAACACGGTTGTTTCTCGAACTTTTTGCCATCATGTTCCTTTGATAAGAGCAGTTTTCAAGCCTCATCCTAATCCATGTTGGAGGCAGTATTCACACTGAAGATACAGTCGTAGATGTGAAATCCTAGTGGCTGAATGGAGAGATGGATAACCTTGTTCCTCTGTGAGCAACATATTTCATAGGAGTATTACTAGCCAAAGCAGAATGACTGCAGCCAGAGGAGAAAGGATGAGGCGCAGATCAGACATCAGAGGCTAATGTAATTTTGTGACTCAAATCTAATGTGCTAAATCAAGAGTTCCACCTTACTTTGTAAGAATAAAAGCATGCTCTTCCTGTTGACTAGATTAGTGGTCGATTCCCTGTCTGGGAAGATTCACAGATGGTATGAAGACACTAAGCACAGATTAGTATGGCAAGTTAAAATGTTGGTGAAGGAAAAAAAAAAAAAGTGCATGAAATGAGTAAGAGGCTAAAAAACCCCAGTTCTAATTTCCCAGAAGTTGTATGGCGCTTTGCTTTTTTTTTTTTTTTTTTTCTGGAGGCAAGTTATGTTTTGAGACAGCTGTGGCATGGACTCCTTCTATCTATTTTTCCCTAGAGACTTTTTCCATATAATTAAATATTTTGCCTTCAGGAATAACGTCTGCTTATGTCTTTTCCCATAACCATGTTGTCCATGTTTGAAAGATTCTAATTTCTATCCTGAGACAATATTGGGTAGGGACAGGGTGATCAGCTGCATTAGTGCCTCATGCAATCTTTCACTCCAGTTAAATGATCACCTTTCTCAAACTTAATTGCTCCAGACTTCTGAATTTGTAAAGAAAACCACTGTAGGCAAATGATATTGTTCCTCTGGCATATTGCAGAGGGATTCACAAGGCCACCAGCAGTTTAACCTTATCTGAGACTAGAAAGTAAAGTTCAATTTTCTCTCTTTATTGCTGATACTTTCTTAATTTTTGATCTCAGCACTGTAGAAGGGCTGCTAGTCTGTGTTTTGGGTGCTATGCACATACAGGACAAACACTCTGTTCTCATCTCAAAATGCTTAAAGCCACAGAGTAAAACATTTTGACTGAAATGTGTATGGAGATAATGGTCTTTCATGACTGGTGGGGTGGATAATGGCTCCATTGTGAGCTGTCTAAAGGCGTCACTCAGAGTGAGATTTGACAGCAGACAGCAAGACCGCCAAGCAGAATTTTACAAGGAACTCTTCCCATGATGAGGGCTCTGATCAGAGAGGAGATTCTTGGGAACTTTTCTAAAAACCGAAAAACCACAACTCAAAACCCACGTAGGCAGTAAGGGATGGTATAAAAACTTAGCAAGGCTCAGAGACTGAACATTCAACATGGAATGAGACACTAGTTTTAAAAATAAAATAATAACCATTATGCTTTGCTGGGTTCCTACTGTGATCTTTTTTTTCACATCTCATCCTTCTTCATTTGAATTATCAAATGCTATTTGCACAATTAAGAATTTTTGTTCCTATGGGTTTAAAGGCATAAAGCTCTAAGTTCTCAAGAGCTGGCCCTGGAGACTCATAAGCAAGCTGGTATACATGTCCAGTAGAACTTTCCACCATGCCAGTGCCTAATAGCAAGTTTTAATTTACTTTGATATTTTTATTTTTTTAATTGGAGGATTGAAACATTTTATTGAACACTCGTGATGCAAAAGAAACAAAAGATTTGAAGCAGACAAATGTAGTGGTAAAACTTCTACTGCTCCTCATAAGGCTGGGCGGGCTGCCATTTTTTGCTCTGTCAGTTGTATATAATCATTGCAAACCTGAAGCTGCAAAATTTTCCTGAAAGTTAACCCTGTCTCAGACCCTCTGTTTGTCTGATACACAGACACAGTTGTCTCTCAGTCTTGCTCCATCAGCAGTACTTCACAGTCAAAAATGTTTCCAGTCACAGTAAACCAAAAGTTATCCCCATTCCTATATTTTATCTTTTCCATCTAAACTGTGCTTTAGCATCAAAATTAGCAATATCTGTTTTATAACACCGTAATTAAAAAAATGAGGCAGTTTATTTCAGGGATTTTGATTTTTTTTTTCCTAATCTGCCAGCTGCCTGCTTTACCCAAGTAACTCTGCTAAGTACAGCTGAATACCTTGTTTCCAAATGCTGAGAGGGTACTCAGAAGTGCAGAGGACCTTCCACAGGGAGAGAACTTCACAAGTGAAATCCCTGCTGAGCAAACAAGGTTATACAAGCTGACTCAGTCTTGAGGGTAGTGGATACTTAGAAATATTCTCAAATCAAAGTGTCTTCATCATTCCTCCCATCTGATACAAATGCAAACATTTACCAAACAACCTACTGGCTAATAACTCTTGATTGTTACAATCTATAACTTCTATCTTTATCTTTTTAATCAATGCACTAATGTAATTATTGTCTCTTGCTTTGTAAGTTCATTCTAAGGTTTTATTAGATATTGTTTTCCAACCAGGAGCCATTACTGCTTTGTCTTTAATAATCTCCTTATCTTTCACTGGACACAATAAACTTATGCTATAGTGCTGTCATGAGAGCACTTTGAGCAGATTTTTTTGGTCTCCTTATGTAGTGGATGATCCAAGTCAATGTGCTATATGAAAATGCTGCTTAAAGTTTTTGTATCTCTAAACTTCTGTGAACTTGAACTATTTAGCACCTTGTATGGGAATCATAATTTGTCCTACTACCCAACAAATCAATTCATAGTGAAGGGCAGGGAGAATGGGTGTTTCTTATACCCAAATATTTGATGTAAAATGCATTTGGAATTAAGCGTACGCAATTGTACAGTGACATCTGAGTTTTCTTCATTTTTCAAATGAGGCCAGGGATGTTTGAACATGAATTATGCAGGTGTTTAAGAGGAATTGTTTTGTAAATATATTGCAAAGAACCCTATTTATTTTTAACTGTGCCAGAGTGTGCCATAGAAAGATGTGACCCATTCAAAGATCTTTTTTCCAGGTGAAAACAGTCTTGATTAAGAAGTTCAAGTCCTTTTCCATGATTTCCATTTATCTTGCTTTCTGTACTCTAGCCTGTGAACTACAAAGTGCTTGAACTTTATATACAAGTATACAAGTATGTCCTGAGTATTCTTTTACTAGGTTCTGGGGATGACAGATTGGAGCCAATTACACTGAATAGCTAGAGGAATTACAGTTTGCTTCCTGAGGTTTTCATGATTACTAACGGATATTTCATGGGAAGTTATAAGAAAATATGTCATGAGCATCTTAAACTAATCTATTCAGAAAGAAAACTTTTAACTTGCGTCAATTACATCTAATCTATTCAAGGCTTGGGGGTTTATATCTCTTTTTAGTAAAAACAGAACCAAACTGCCCCATTTTCATTCAGTTAACTGGGATGAAAATGGAGTCTATTGTACTAAAATGGGTGTATATTCTCTGGAGTGCTTTGGACTGCACTGCTTATTAATCTCTACTTGTGTGCCTACTAGTCACTTGGTAGAGTTGAAAATGTTGAAGTATTGCATTGGACTGAATTTGTCTGTTTTCTTAGAAAGATGCAGAACAGCAGCTAAATCAGTTCTATAAAAATGGGGAAGCTCTTCAATAATCACACTCTTAAACAGTTTTAATACTCCAAAGCTCTTATTTTAATTTCTTAGCTATAGTTCTATATAGTAGTCTGTCTTCCAGCCACGCAGTTGTTCTTCCGCTAAACATCTTTTCTTCTATTGACAATAGAATAGCATTGAAGTTTTAAAATATGCAGTCAAAAATAACCAAATAATGCCATGTACTTTAATTCTACAGTCCTTCAGGCCTTATTTAATATATGGACAGCATTGTGCAGGTGACTGTGCAGGTCCAAGCAACTTATATTAACTGTTGAAATTTTCTGGACTAAGTAGGCAAAGATCTTTTAAGCACAGAGCAGTGAGTTTGGTAGACTAGACTTTCACATTTGAAAACATATCTTGTAGTTATCATCACGTCACACATGGTCTCGACATCTTTATTGCAGTTCCCATATAGTCTGAATCTCCTTGGCATAATTCACTGTCTGAAAAGTCTGTATGGTGATATACTGTATAGGACTTGGCTATGGACAAACTTCAGGATGGTTTTTAGACCCTAAGTAATGTGTCAGATTCTGAAACAGCCTTCTAATGGCAGTTTTTAGTACTTTTATGGTGAAACTCAATATGTTTATGAATGAAAAGATTGTAAGATATTTTTGTCATAGCTAAATAACTATATTCTAGCTAAATTATGTACCTCAAGAGGTCTCCCCCATTCCTATGTCATAAAGAAAGGCAATAAATGAAAGTACTGACATCAGAGACTGAGGTTTGCAAAATGACGGAAAAAGGTCTTAAACTTCAGCTGTTCTTGAAGAGTTCTTTCCTCGTTTCATACTTGGAGATTAATTTGCACCTTTCTTCCATGAATTGTGCAGCTGCCATGGCACATTAAGCAGGCTCACAGTGTATTTACAGGTGAAAACCAGGCACAAAACATAAAAATCATTGGTTCTGAACACTGGAGGTTTCCACATGCCTAATCATGCACACACCCAGGGTACATAGCAGACTGGCACAGCAGTTAAATCACCTGCTTATATTTAGTTGCCACCTGAAAAACAGGAATGTGCTTTTAAGTTTTTATGGGGCTAAACTATTCTTGGTGAGACAGGACTTCATAAATTTATGGAGTTATACTGCATTTTCCCAAGCAAAACAAGTGCAACTGTGCTATTGCTTTAATTCTTGCAGTTAATCCACATACAGCTTATGGCTGAAGGGTGAGACCAAACTGAGTGTCAGACTGCTGAGGGCATGAGCTTGTTCTCCGCTGTGTGGTAACCTCCGGTCAGGATGGATAGCAGTTCTTCAGGCTCAATGCAAATGTAATGGAGAGTGGCAGAGTCATTGTCATTGCTTTGCACAAAGAAGGCTTTGGATTGAAAGATTTTTCTAGTCATTTTTCATTAAGACCTGAAGGCATCACTAATTTTAACAATCTGAAACAATTTTCTTTTCCATTTTAATTATCATCCACTTTGAATAATAACAAGAAGCACTGATTGAGTCACACTTTTCATCACAATACTGATTTTTTGAGAAGAAGCAAGGAACTCGGAGTCTTATTAGCATGAGACAAAGCAGTGTATTTCAGGCACGGCTTCTAGGTTATTAGACTAGAACTGAGCTAGAATCTCCCTGCACTCAAGAGGTCCTGGAAGCCTCACAGTATGGTGAAGACTAATATGCTTTGAAAGAGAAGTAAGCTCTATTTTCATACATGTAAATTATTATTGGCAAGAATAGAGGTGAATTCCAGACTGGTTTATGTTTGAATGGAGGGAATGATGCTTAGAACTCCAAAAATTAAATTATATGTATTCAAATTTGTAAACAGGAATGAAATACAGATGCCAATGGAAAAACTTCTCAGAATAAGTCAGGGACAAGGAAAGAAGCCCATATTCCTGACAGAACAAGTGATCATGGAAATGACAAAAGCTCTTGGAAATGACTAAAACATAAAATCTAAATAGAAGCCGTCTTAGAGCTCTGGAAGGAGAAATATAGGGCAAATCATATTAAACCAAAAAGAGAGCAAGGTGGAATGAATGAGTGACAAAATGTATCATGAAGTATGCAGATAAAAAATTTAGAGTATACTAACCTCTTTCGTAATTAAAAAAGAAAATAGGGCTGCAAAAGCTTTTCCAGATTTTCAAGGCAAGCCCACATGAGCTGTCAGAAACCTGCTGTCTCAGATGTAAGTTTGGTAACATGCATCTTATTTTGGTGAATAAAGCACAGTCTTTTTGACTTGTTTTAGTTTTAACTTTTCCAGCATAAAATAGTAAACTACATTATTATTTAATGTTGGCAATATATGCAGTGGAGGGACAGGGAAGAGCAGAGGAAAAGGTATGTAATGTTTTCAGTAGAGTTTCTGGTGGACTAGGGAGTGCATATTCCAAGGCATCTTTCCAGTTGGTGCTCTGCCCAGAATAGAAAACCCTAAACCAGAACAACAATATGTGAAGCTGCTTCAATAAATCTGACTTACACAAGTGTTTAAGTTTATTAAGACTTCACTGTCTGAAAGCTACTTGGAATTATTGCTACAGCTGGATTATAACATTCTCTCACTGGTCCAGTATTCTTTCCTCCATGGAAATCTCATAACTTATGGCTACTCCATCATGATGATTGCTAGCTTTGAGCCAGAGGAGGCACATGTACAATAATATTTTTGCCATGTGGAATTTTTATTTTTAAATCAACATAAGGTCTAATAATAACTAGCAACATGATACTTGCAAAATATCTGAAGGAAGATGAGATCTAGTCAAAACTTCCTCTAGAAGAAGCTGTTTGTATGCTAAATCTGTCATTCCTAAACAGAATTCCTATCACTTGTTAATTAAAGAAAAAGCAATGCTAATAAAGAGACTTGGAGGTGACCTTGGAACTTGACTCACTCTCTACAAGATTTAGCATTCTCACTGATAAAATTTAGATTAATTTATTTTACCTTCTGGCATCTAATCATAGGAAAGAAGGGACCTGGAGAATGGGGAGAAAATTATAAGACTTGCCTAGGCACAATAAAATCACTAACGTTGCAGCTTTTAACCAAGATATTCCAGTCCAAGCACATGTCTTGGAAAGTGCATTCTGGTATCAGGCTGCACTATGTTTCTGTGGCTGTAGTGTTTGCTAAAAAAATATATGTTCTCTGCCTTTTTACCATTTCCTGGTGCAAACTCAGGTATGTGAATAAGTAGAGAAGTGCAGTTTGTTTTAACATGCTGCCAGTCTGGAAAATCAGGAGATTAAAAGTGGGAGGAGAGCATGTCTATTCACTTCATTGCCTCAAAGTCTATGAGATCCTAACTGACAATGGCTTTATTAGGGGCACAACATGAAGTAAGGACTCTTACTGTTTTTTCCCCCAGATTCTAGACACATTTATCCATATGAGTTTTATGTGCTAGATTGGGTGAATTCAAGCAGCTGTTCTTGAAGAAGGCAGTATGTGCTTTTTTCCTCATTTTAATAAACTTTACCATTTCTACAATCTCACTTATATTTTGTCTTCTGTGTTCTATATATTCTATGTTTTGTCTGTGAGGGATCCAAAAGCACATTTAGAGAGATTACAAAGAGCTAACAGACTGATCTTAAAGGAGTTGTCAATGACAACTCATTATTAATCAAGAGAGTTGTTGAAAAGGATCTATGCAGAAATTAATACTTTTCAAGCCTGTTAAATATTTCTGATTTATGATTTGGAAGTATAAAGTTATTGCTGGTAACTCTCATTTTAAGTAATTACAAAACTGTGGTAATCATATGGATTATTTGATGACCAGAGTGATTTATAAGACAGGCCTGCTTTAATATCACACTATTATTGCTTTAATATTGGCAAAACCAAGGCTACACATCTAGAAATATGCAATCCAGACCAAATATAGAGAATAAAGGATTACAACATGAAAACTCTAGAAAGAGTCTTAGGTTCATATTTGGTGCACTAAGAAGCTTTTTACTGAGAGACAAAAGTGGCATTGCCTTTGTAATATGTTGTGTCACAGTGTTTATCTTATCTTTATAGCTCCATATCTGTTTCTTATCTGTACAGCTCCAAGGTAAGTAGATTTGTTGTATAAGTGGAAAGAAAGAGCAAGGAAGGAACACAAATGTCTGGGAGTTGGAAAGTATATGTTAGAATGACAGCATTAAAGGGCTTAGTCTGCCTAGTTGATTTTTAAAGGCTACCAAGTAATGAATAGATTTCCATGTTTAATTACTTTCCCAAGGGAAAGGCACAAAGGGACTTCATAAATTTGTATGGAGAGGTACAATAAAGACCAAAAGCTGGAAGCTGGTGTTATGCAGATTGAAATTTGGAATGGTCCTAAATCACTAATCATCTGTTCAAAAAGTTAATCTATTGAGGTATGTTGGATTCTCTGGAAAAATCAGGAAAGAACTTAAAATGGAGTTTTTTCTAAAAAAAATTTACTAGGTTAATTCCTAAGTTATTGGACTTAGTAATTAGCTAAGCATATTAAGATGTCTTGGCCTGCAACACATAAAAAGTTGGATAATCTGATGATCCTTTTTGGCCTTAAATCCTATGCTTTTCACTCTGCCTGTTTCTTTGTAAATAGGACTTCAGGAGGAGACTGGCAATGGCTATACTCTATAATTTGGTAGTCCTTTAAAATGTGATAGGCCTGCCTTTTTCTGAAAGGTTTTTTGATACTGTACTTATACCATATAAATAAGCTTGATGTATCTGAAATTTCAGATGCAAAACCACTTCTGTCAGAAAAGCCCTCATTTTTCCAAGGTGAAGAATAAAAATGGTTTTCCTTAATACTCCTCCTCCACTGTTCCCTAAACTGTTAAAATAAAGGTTCTTTCTCAAAAACTTTGTTCTAGGCACAGAACAGATACAAACAAGCCCAATATCCTTGTTACATGACTGAGTTAATAGGTAAGGACACATCATATAGTTTAGGCTTTCCCTTTTAGTGGGTGTGTATGTGACAGGAGATCAGATAGAGGAAACAACTGTTCTGTGTAACTTCACTTTTTCTGAACTTGACAGAACACAGTGAATGTTTCTTTTATTTAAAAATATTTAAAATACTTCCATGCTTTCCCAACATTATTCTAATGTTATACTTGATGTGTGTTTTTTTGTGGCTGACTATAAGCAGCTATCTGAGCCCCGTGCAATTGCTACAGAGAGTGAAATGGATGAGCCAGTGTCTCTCTGGAGTGATCCAACACTCAGGAATTCTTGCTGCACTTTGACATTAAATTGTCTGAGGATGAAAATCAGGCTATAATTAGAAATGCCAACCCAATAATTTTGTAAAATACAAGGTCTTCTGGTATTTGAAAAGAGTTTTCTGATAATTTTTTTTATTCTCTATCTGCCTTCCCCTAATATAGCATACCTAAAAAAGAAATATATAATGGTCTTTGGCCTAACTTGTCACTACAGGAGAGGATCACTAGCAATGTTAAAGTATTGCCAAGGTGGTATTTTATGGACTGAATTTATATAAGTCATCATCACATGGGCAAATGTTTCTGATGTCTAGTACAAAAACAGAGAAATAAGGGAGTCCTGCTAGCACTATTTACTTTGGCTGTCATGGAATAGGCTATGCATCTTCTTCCATGCTGAACTTATTCTACATAAAGGTCTGCTAATGTCTAGAACAGTTCCCACAGTCTTGGCTTGTGATGAAAGTGACCTTCTCTCTGTGTCCTGCATGGCCTGCTTCCCACTTGGACAAATCTGAGTCCCTGCATGCCAGCGATCTGCACCATATATCCTTTGTATATCTGAATCGTGACAAGGATCAGCTGATATAAAACATGAGGGGAGACATGAAGGCCATGTTTGCAAGAGCCTTGTGACTGCAGGGGGCAGATTTGCACTAATTCACATCAGTGGTGTGTGTCTTCAAAGAATGTGAAGCTACGGTTATGTGCAGAAGAAGATCACATTAGTTTATGCTGTCTGGGTCTCTGCAGCACTTGTCCATGGTGTTTACTGTGCCAGACCTGTTCTGCAATAACAACACATATATTGACCCTTTGATCTTAAGGCTATATCGATCATCACTGAAGAAAAATGCTCTGTTCTGTAGCACAGATGTGGTTTGAAAATCGATTCCTCTGGTTACACAGATTACTCCAGTGCTCTGAATTGTGAGGGTTGACTGTGTTGCCTTATGAAGGATATTCTGACATGTCAGAAAACAGCAATAACAGGTAGACAGTCTGAAAACAATAACATAGCGTGGATTTTAGGATATCATTAAACAACCTTGTGTGTAGTATACGAGTAGTTCCGTATGCACCTTTTGGAAGTTGTGTTTTTCTGTTGTACTTGTTTCTAGTTGTGTGCTATTGTCAAGCAGAACTGTCTGAGCACACTGTGCGATGATACTCTCATGTAAGGATCACCACTGGCCTTTTGCTACTGACAGTTCATGTGATGGAAATTATTTACTTCCTTAGAATAGATAAATGAAATGCTAATGAGCTGCTAGAAAGAATATATTGTACACAAATTGAAGTCCTGTGTTGCTTAGGTATTCCACCTTATTTTTATAAGAAGGATTTTCTTCTTCTGGTGTGACCAAGCGATGTTCAGTGTTCTAGCTGCTGTTTCCAAATAAAATTCTGTCGTCAGGCACCACTTGTCTATCAAAGTAATCTGGATTTATTTGGTCAGCTCAGAGTACTTTCCCCCTGTACCTTAGCAGAGATGGAAACTTTAGAGTCTACTTTGAAACTGGTAAGGAAGTTTAGGAAATTAACTTGTATAGTAGATAGAACTTAACACCCTGAGACTTGGTTTCCAGGTATTTTTAAGTACAGGAGAGCTGAGTCCTATATCTGTGTAGAAGAGTTACTGTTCAGTAGCAAAATGGCACCTGAAAATGATCTGAATATTTCTTTAATCTGCCAGTGTACCTAGAAATTATTGCCAGTGTGATCCGTGCTGTGAGTGCTCAAAACTAAGCCAATTCTTTTATAACTGATTTTCTGGAAAATCCTTTATATTCTTGTGAAAAAGAACCAGTAGCATTTGTTTCTTATATTTATACTACTCTGTATCCTTTATTTTACTTGTTTGATGGTTCTGTAGCAATAGACAATCTTTGAAATTACAACTTTTATTTTCTGTGTTGTGGGCTGCAGAAAGAAAAAGCTTATGCAATCTGAGTGCTTTCTCTTGTTCTCTTACGTATTACTTGTTGAATAATTCATTATGATTTGTAAGACAGTAAAAGTACTGTTTCTAAAGTCCCTAGATGGTTTAGGTCAAATTTGCAGTAGTGTCACCTAACTTGATGCCCATCTTGAGAAAGCTGTAAGTTCTGACAGCAATTAGTTACTTTTCTCACTGGCTGCTTTGCCCAAAACCAATTAACAGGGCTGGAAAAATAATTTGAGCAGTGCTTCTTTTGTTTATATTTCCACTCTCAAAAGCAATACTTCAAATTCTATACACTGAGATACTCATAAACATTCTCTAAGTAGCAGCATTGCTGGAGTTGTTGAGTTTACTCCTGGGATTTGGTCATGTGTTTAGGGCTGAATGCATCCCATTTCAATTAAGAGTAAATATTTCTATATATAGTAAAAGAAGGGAGACATTCCATGCGTCCGCATAAAACCAAAATCTACAGTCTAAGTCTAACTGGAGAAGCTTGTTCTTTCCATTAATATGTAGGCAGTTTATAATGAAAACATGACTCTCTGAAACTGATGAAGTCAGATGAATAAATCCTGGTGTTGATGTGTAAAAAAAGATGAGAAATTACTGGTGTCATAAGGAAGATAAAAAAAGAAGGAAGAAGGAAGATTGAGGCTTTTGTGGGTTGCTATGGAAGTGCTCCCTCCCAAGTGAAGGAAGTAGGGGACAATATCAAATGCTGTAAAATATGGAGCAATGGAGCAAATGGTTTCCATTTGTAAGGAGAAGGTTATGCTAATGCTGTCATTTGATACAGTGGATGTATGTGTAAGGAATGTTCCATTTTGGTAATCGTGGGGTTCCTTTGGGTTTTTGGGTTGGTTTTTTTATTTGGTTTTTTTGTGGTGGTTTTTTTTTTGCCATAGAACAGCAGCTTTGAAAACAGGTGAAAGGTTTGAAAACAGGTGAGCTAGGGACGAATGTGGGGAAAGAATACATTGCCAGTGGGATGGGAGATGGGAACAAGCAGAAACTGTTTGGGACAGGAAGGAGACTAGGACGTAGTGCAAGGAGAGGGAAAGATAAGCAGACGATCATAGCCACGGAGCTTGACAAACCCACCTAGGAGGCTAGCCTGTAAGACAGAAGATAGTATCACTATTTATGGTAAAGAGGAACTCTCAATGTATACTTTTGGATGAACAACTCCAAAAAGGCATCACTAGCTGTGCCCAAGCAAAACTCTTAACTGCAAGTGAAAAATTCATGGCTGACACATAATGCTAATGGCAGAATACAACACTTTGCTAGATTAGAGTTGACACTAACAGAATCGACGTGTTCTAGGTTAATTGGTAAAATGGAAATAAATGGTAGTGGATGGCTGCTTGGGCTAAGTGGGTAACTAAAGCTCACAGAACATCAAATTGATGTTTCTAGCAGCCAAGAAAAGTTGCATGGTGCATCTTGATGCCATTTTACCCTGGAATCTCAAAGCCCAGCTGGTCTGGGTAAATCTGTCCAAACCAGAAGGTTAATTATTCCTTAAGGATGGAGTAGCTTAAAAATAAATATCATTTGTGGGTTTTATTCCTATTTTTACCACCAGAAGATGTACCTGTCACTTATGCCTATCTGAAATCTAGTATTTCTTTCTTTCATAGTATTCATTATCCTCCATATTCATTCTTTTTTTTAGTAACTTAATTTAAAAAATACATATATATAAAATGAGAAGTTTGATTTTGGCTTCCTCAACAAAACAATTGACTCTACTGTCTCCTGAAGGCAAGCAACTGGGTTCTCCAGCTTTCATGAGTTTGAAGTGAAGATGCTGCAGACAACCTCGATCACATTTGGTCTTGAAATTGTGACAATCTGCTGTGGTTGGTTAATGTAAAAGTTTGTGGGATCTCTTCCAACTAGCAGAACATTATTACAACCTCTTTCAAACTGCTGTTTTGGGACTGCAGGGCAGTAGCTAGGTTGCTAGAAGCAAAGCAAATTGAATAGGACATGAGAAACTACTGGCTGTAACAGACAAAGTGAGAAGCCAGGAGAAACTGCTGACAGCGTCACAAGGGAGGGCTGTTTTTCACACGTGGTGAGGGGGGTGATGTGAGAGTCATCTGAACCTACAGACAAAGCAAGGGGAGTGCTGAGGACCTGCTGGTGACAACAACTGGCAAGGCCACCAGCAGCAAGTCCTGTCCTGCTGCCCCAGCCCATCTCAGTTTGTGATGAGGCTGCAGGAATATTCCTCTGCAGCATTTAGGGATGTTCCCCCTTCCCAGGGACCAGCACGTTGTCCACGTGGGAGCTGCATGGGAAGTAGCTGAAAAAACAGCCACACCATCTCACTGCAGCAATAGCCTTCTAGATGACCTGGGACTACAAGTTCTCTTTGTATCCTTAGCATGCCACATAATCTACTACTTTTTCCTCTACTTGTTTTCTGCATCTTTATCCATCAGTAATCTTGCAGATATATGTACAAATGTTTATGCATATGTATACACATCTCCATGGTCTAGATCTGACCTCTATATTTACAGACTTGATTTAATGTCAGCAGTAGATCAGCTCTGAGAGATTGGACAAGACCTACAGAAGTTCCTTCCAGCTAATATTTCTGTGTTTTTTACATTGCTATATGTAAATTGCCATACTCAATTTTCATCTTACAGGTATCACTTTGTATAGTATTTCCTGGCAGGGAGTCCAGTTATTCACACAGAAATGCAGTTAATATTTTCCGTGTAAGCAATCTAGCTTTCTTACTCAAGGTGCTTATTCATTACAAATCGTTAAATGGAGAAGAAAAATCTGAATCTATTTACAGTACATTGAAACATTTATTTTTTACTGTAGCATCTGAGTACTTCTCAATTTTAAATTTATTCATCCTCACAATTAAATTTCGGAGGTAGAAAATCTGTGTTAACTGTATTGTATCTCTAAGAAATGGAAATGAAGAGCTAATGAGGACTTAGGGGCTTATATTTGTTCCTTAGATCCTCAAAATCACTTTTTAGCTGCTGCCAGCTGTGGAAATTAGTATATTTCTGAGGTAAATAAAAATCTCATCTCATATTTCCATAGACACCAAGATCCTATAGCATCTGCGAGCTAAACCACATAGCATTTATAATGAATCTTTTAAGCCTGGGAAAGGCCAAAATCCTAATGTAATAGCTGTAGCAAGCAATAACACTGCTGCTCTATTAATGCTTTATACCTGTAGTTGACACGAATCTGATCTGGAAAACAGACCTGAAGAAATCTCTCCTTCTCCCTGGACCATGCTTTTGTCTCTAGGCTTTGCTGTACATTGTATAAGAAATCATAATTTAAGGGAGAACTAACTTCTGTTGTCTACCCAATGTAAGTGCTTGGATTATTGATTATTATCATAGTTGCCTTTCTGTTTCCTGACAAACTATTTTAGTTTATTGTGCAGTGAAATAACTTCAAGTAGAGGGAGAAAGCTACCCACATTGAAGGATCCCTGTGAGCAATAGGTGTGTATTCAAATCTACTAAGAAAAACTGAAGCAGTAATACAGCTTTTTGGGGGGGTTGTCTGTAAGATAAAGCTTATTTATCTACTGGGGCTTGATAAAATTGCATCCTTTTCTTGCCACCTTGTGCTTTGTAATGGAAAGCAAAACCTGACTCCAGGAAAGGGTTTGTGTTTTTGAGTGGCAATTGCAGAGTCATTCTCCTCAGTCATCCTCCTCAGTGTTCATGTGTGTGTGTGTGTGTCGCTGATTGGTTGTTTATGTTTGCTTGTTTTTTAATGAAATGCAGTTCTTCAATCTTTAGCTTTGCCACTAGTTTGTAAGAGTTCTGCAGAGAGTTTTTCTACTTCTTAACCTATGATAACTGACTTAGGTTCTCTTGGTGGTAAAGGGAGAAAGGGAAGTTCCACGTAATGTTGTTTTAGAACACAGTTTTTCTCCATTTGCTGCAAAGGAAGTGTGAGGAGACTGTCTTATTACATTCTCTGCCTAAAGATATGAAGCAAATTGCTTGTGTTTCTCAATGACTTCACTTGAGAGGCATCAGGAAATTTGCTACAGAGCAGTGATGATTCATACTACTTGAATTTTTACTCAGTTAACATTTTGAAAAAGATATATTTGGGAAAAGTTTAGAAACTCCTATTGTAAAAATGTGTTTTTTAAAATAGGTGGATTAAATAATTCAGGGATAAAACCAGTACGTTTATTTAAACTTTGCACATACAGCTTTCTATGATGAATTTCAGTGAGTCAGTGAGGTGGAAAAGTATGATGCTTCCCTGGAATTTGATATTGAACCCTGCTCAGATAGAGGTATAAAACACTTGAACTCCAGCTCCCGGGATGGAGACTGTCTGAAGCTCCCATTTTCTGCAGAACTGGGTGCTCCTGTGTAGATGGAGCCGTGCAATTGCTCCTCTCACACGACTGAGCCATCCCCAATGTCACACTGCTCAAGGGAGGAGAGGGAAGGAGAGAAAATATAGCTGTCATTGGTAAACACTGCCCTCAACAACAAAACTCTGCTGAACCCTATAGATATCCCTATTCCTATCCGAAAAGGTTGGTGTGCCATTCCAGGTACTTGAGTTTTATTTGAGCTCCTGGTATCTAAGCTTTGTTTCATTTAGTAGGCAGAAGAAGAAATCATGTAACTTTAACCTTTCAGTTTGCATTATATTTTAGAACTGACACAGAATTTCTTTTCAATACTGTTAATAAGGTGAATCTCAAGAGAAATCTGTATAGGCCAACAATTCAACCTGCATTATGTAGAAGGAAAAAACTTCCATGCTACTGTCATAACCGTTTTATGTGATGGAAAGATTTGCAGAGCTGATAATGCCACCTTTGTTTGTAAAGCCCTCTAGTCTTCTGTGAAGATTTTAAAGAAGATTATTATTTGGTGGAAAGATCATTTTCTCTGACAAATTTCAAAAGTATAGACCTGAATCTCAAATATCAACTTTGGAGTAGTCTCTGGTGAGGGAAGAAGGTTTGTGTTGGGTCAGCACTTTCTCAGGCCATGTGTAGGACTGTGTCAAATCAGACCTTTCCTGAAAACCATGTGGAAGTCTGTTCTGGCCAGGTCAGGGAGGCCCAGATCAGCCAGGCCCTAATTAGCTGTTGAAAACAGGAAAAACTGAAACAGAAAAGCAGTTTAGGTCTGTGGAACAGCAGTTAAAATTTCAGTATTGAAAAGATGTTTAGAAGTTGGAGTTTTTTAACTTTGAGGGTAGATAGTTTTGAATACAGTTCCATGGCTTTCAGAATTGAGATGAAGCATAAAAAAAATAATATATCAATACACAACTTTAAATTTTGTATAGAGGAAAACAATATAGATTTTGATGCAAAATACAGTGTGTCTATCTGAAGACTGATTTGAGCCACAAGTCATTGGTTGTCTTCTCTTTTAATTCAGGCATGGAAACCAGGATTTGAATTACTTTGGTAAGCGTATAAATCTGAAATCTACCTAAGTGCTGTAGGCTTTACATATTTCTCGGGGGATTAATTGTACTACAATAAACATTTGAGCATGGAATAAGTTAATAAGATGAAAATACGATAACAGTAATATTTTCAAATATAATGAACACAAGCTTTTTAATTGCCTTTCAGGGAAAAAGTCCTCATTTTAAAACATTCAAAAGCACAAAATATCATTCAAAGCAAATACAGTAAATCTGAGCAAACAATCGCACATATGAGACAATGGTTTATTCTTCCTTTTCCATCTCTTCTATGGTATTTACCCATCAGTGCTTTTCTTTGTTTGTTGTCTTTACTTTTGTGTTAAGAGTTCTCCTAAATGTGTTCTTTTTTTGTATGTGACTGATGTGGGATTTCACTTATGAAAATTTCTAAAACAATTTGAAAATACTAACTATGAAGAACAGTAGAAGAATACATGCCAGCAGCTTTGGTAGTGCTCTTTGCAGAATAAACTGTTTGCCACAAAGCATTCTTAGGGGCTGGGGAAGACAGCTGAAATTGCGACCTTACTGGATGAAAGAAGTATTGCTTGAAAAGTACGGTGAGAATTGCACTGAATTTAGTCTTCTTTTTCCATTTCTATGTTGCTATCTTTTTGCTTACACTATCATGGAGATGATAAGTGGGCACATATGCCGAAAAAGACACACTTGCTTCACTGTGAATAAGGAATATACAACATGTGTGTTTTTCCACAGGGAGTGAATATAAATATTTGAGTATGTTCTGCTAAGGCCAACCCTTTTTCTGGCCTTTTATTTCAATTTTTTCAGCTTCCCAGTTTCTCTGCTTGTTCTACATCCTTTCTACTTTAGGATGCCTACTTTGTTTCTCCTATCCTATGCAGATGTGTATAGCCCTACACATGTATCTGCACAGGAAATATTACCATGTCGGAAGCAGACTTTCTAGGAAGAGTCACGTGCTAAATCTGGCCTTAGAAGTACTGACAGGAAGGTATAAAGAAGCCAAGAGGATTTTCTCTGTTTGGCATTCTTCAGCCTCTTATTTTTCGTGCTTTGCTTCTCTCTTCAGAAGCTGGCTTGAAGTTACAGTAGACACTGAAGTGTTTTATAAACAATACAGTGTTAAAACTATTGAGTGACACAGCTGCCTCCTAAATTTTTTAGCATTTGTATAAACATTGTTTGTTTCAAATTGGGGAATAAGGAAAACCATAAAAACTAAAGGAAAACTATGGACTGAGTTCATGCAAGTTTTCCTTTAGTAGAGATTTCTGTAGAGTAATTTCCCAAGAAATACAGTGGAAGCCTTACTGCTTGGATATTTAAATGTTAATTGAACAAATACTTAGACAAATATATTGTAGGGAATTTATATTGCTATCAAAAAATGGATACCATGACCTAAAAGCCATTGCTTCTGAATGAGATTCTTCTCTCAGAAGCTCTCATCACCAACAAAATCTTGTAGGGCTTATCTCTGCTTGCTGCATCTGGTCTGTGCAGTGGACTTAAAGTGAGAACGAGTCTATGATCTGAGGGCCTTTCAAAATAATGGGGTATCAATACAATGTGTTATATACAAAAAGGTCTGTGAGTTTATAAGGAATCCAATGGAATGTGCATTAAGTTAATTTAAATGTCTTTATTTTCTATGTGATAGTTCAACAACAGCAGCTGATGAGTGGGTGACATGCAATGTCAAAAAATAATCAAAGATAACACAGAGATCAGCGAGCCTAGGTGATTAGAACTTGAAAGGATAAATGTTATTAGTATATTTATGACTTAAAGACAGATGGTGCAGAGTTGAGCCGAGAGAGACTGGAAAAACACAGTTGGCAAGCAATGTCTCTCTTTATTTTGGTTAATAAGACACTCAAGATTGCACATGCTTTTGCAGAGCTCAGTTTGATTACATAAGAAATGTAGAAGACAGATAAGGTTAAGCTTTTGCACACACTGGACTCATTCCTCAGTTCTCTCCACAGAGGCCTAGAGATAGATGCCTCCTCTCTTCCCTGGCCAAAGTCTTCTTCCCAGTCTCTCCTGCAATTCCCTCCAGTCCCTCTTCCCAATCTGCAGCAGAAATTGGAGCTAACGAGTGATTGCACTTGCATTCCCTTGCCTAAGGACAAGCTGATGAGATCACAGGACTTTCCCAAGATTTTCTGCCTATGCTTTCTTCCCTGCCCAAAATGCAAACCCATAGAGGCAATTCATCGAATAATGGCAAGAAGGAGAAACTGCTGTTGACTGCTCCAGGATATTGTTTCACTCCTTGGAGTACTTTGTTTGGTTTCTGTTCCGTCATGTGGCCCATGCTTTGGCCAGAGTTGTAATCATTGCTTCTTTTCTAGGCTCACAACAACTGTCTCTACAGTGCTCAATAGTAGAATAAAAACTTAAAACATCTCTATATTTGTGTCTTTCAAAATGTATCCTTTTAATGTCATAATAGCACGTGAAGATAAGAAACAGTAGGAGAGCAATGTTTTATGTAGTTCGGTAGGAATCTGTTCTTTAAGACATTCTTATTCAATAATTGTTTTGTTCTCTAAACCACCTAGCATAAAATCATAGAATGGTTACAGTTGGAACGGACCTTAAAGATCATATTGTTCCAACCTCCCTGCCCTATGTAGGGACATCTTCCACTATACCAGGTTGCTCAAAGCCCCATCCAACCTGGCCTTGAACACTTTGAGGGATGGGGTAGGGTTATGCTCCTGAGTCTGAGTAGCAGTTTATTTTCAGTTGTATCTCACTACTACCGATCTCCTGCAAAGTCATTGTCATATTTACCTTCTTAGACTGACAATCAACTCAATCATTTTATTGTTTCAAAGTCCAGTAGTCAAATGCCTGGGAACAGCTATGTAAGTAGCTTTTGGCCAGCTTGATAAAATGTTGGAACTGTATTTGTATCCACAAATGTTTGTATTATATTAAGCTTCTTTGGCTACAATAAAACAATCTGTACTCCAGAAACTTGACAACTAGTATGAAAGAAATACGACCATAGAGTAGAAGTGGTAAAATGCCAGTGGAAATTAAGAAATATTATTATTTTTGGGTATATGTTGAGGGAAGGACACCAGTTGGTTAGAAGGCTGGCAGCAGATAAAGTCACAGAATAAGGTATTTGTGGTGTTTGCAGCACAACTGTCATTAAGCATCATTAAAATCAAATAAGAATTAATACCTGAGTTGAGATTGTGACAGAGACTCAATCACAAGCAGTGACAAAGCTGAAGTTAATCTAATTACACACTGGTCTAAAGTGTCTTAATTAAAGTATGTTTTCATGGGGCAGCAAAATGTTCATGGAGTTCCATGTATGAGGAAAGAAGAAAGTAACAATGCTTAAAATGAGCTGAGATGGATTGTGTGAATTTTTATTTCTGCTGAAGTAAATTCCTGCAGATTTTTTCTGTATCATCTCCTCCATTTGTTTTCCAAATGATATTTTACAAAACCTACAGTTATAACTTAAAAACAACTGGCATTTATAACTAGCTTTGCAATTTTTATTTCATCAGTATTATATAAATATTCAGAGAAATCTCTTAAATACTGAAATATAGTGGTTTCTATAGTGATGTATATGATGCATGATTCCTCTTCCAGACCATGAAAGAGATGACTCAGAGACAGGAATCTCACATCATTCTAGATGCTCTTGGTTATCTGACTTGGTCCCACATCCACAAATGTGAGGTCCTTATACATCATCTGTCATATTTGCCAGCCCAATGCATATCAGATACCTGTGGGAGTTTAAAATGGTACTATTCCTCCTATTGTTAAAACACTTTCTTGTTAGTGATACCAAGTTTGGATCAAAATCTAATTCAGTTACATAAATTTAGTTTAGTGCTGTGACTTGAATATCTTCACATAACCAAGGTCAGTTTTGGCCCACTATACTGATAGCAGCTTGTCAAGTTCTGATGAAATGATGTTGCATGGCTAAAGCAGAGTCATATTTGTTCTCTGGTTAATCAAAATTACTTTATAAACATAAATAATATTTCATATTTGAACACATTACTATTAGAGTAGTACAGAGTTTTATGTTTTTATTCATTTATGTCTGTAGAACTGGAATCTCAGGTGTCTACATATATTGCTATGGCTAAATGATGCTGCCTAAAGAATCCATATTCAGTAGCAACAAAATGAAAATGTATTTTTGCAAATTTAACAAAATCCCTTTGCACAGAAAATTTGGTCATTGTCAGCTGATTAGTTATGTTTCGACATTTAATTTATATTTTTAATCATTTTGTCCTCAGTGAATGAACAAATGATTATGAATGGTAATATCTTCTGGCTTGGTAGCGTAAGGAAAAACACTACTTGGATTACAGAACAGACTAAAACAAAGATAAATATGCATTGAAAACCTATGCTGTATCTATTTCACATAGTATGCGCAGATATGCTCTTTATATGAATAAGACTATCAGACATAAGATTATAGAAAATGATGGAAAAAGATCAGTGAAATCTACTGAGTAATCTAATCATTGAATTTTCAGATATTTATGGTGTTGTCCAATTAGTGATTATCTATTTTAAAATGTATTACCATTCTGACCTATCTGATCTGCATGCCTCATAATACAGGAAATATAAAGTGTCTGAATTCCTTGTGATGACATCCTTAGAGGTTATTCAAAATAGCAAAGTGATAATGACAGCAATAGCCAATCTATAAATCATGGTATAGTAGCAATTAGTCTGTTATTTTCCTCAAGCACAGCAATAAGAATGGCATGTGCACAGTTTAGATTAATAATGCTGTCTACTCAGACATCTGAGATTTCCTGATACCCATTCAAACTTTAATCATGCTACCCTGTTGCTACTAAATAATATCCTTCTGTGATTTATTTCATTACTATCTGATTAATATAATGTACCAAATGAGAGTGTTTGATCCCATTCATAATATATATCAGGACTACAATGCCTCTGTATAGGTGAATAACATTCCAGCAGTCCTCTAAAGCCTATATGAAAAGTTTGTGATCTACTAAACAATTACACTATCAATCAAGTGTTTGTAGGCATTGTTCTTAGTTTTCATTTATCCACATAAATTGTGAACAAATGAACTACTGCTTAATCTCTCACTGACAGATTTGGACCTGAAACTTGCAATTAAAATCCCAGAATACTCAGTAGAACTGTCCCAGTCAGAAAATTAAACATTTAATTCTTGTCAGTCATGTGACTAGGTTTCATGTGTTGGCTTCATGTATTTTTTTTTAAATCAAAAGCAAATTAATCTTCCCCCAGACAACTGACTCTATATTCAGAATTATTCAGACAATGTTTGGAAATGTCAGTTTGTCTTGTCTGGATGATTCTGAAAACCAAGAGCATTTCTATCATATGTAGTCTCTGAAGTATACCCATGAGTTTTGCACAAACTCTGGAAACAGAACAGTTTTTGTTTTGTCTAACAATTTGATATTTTCTCTAAATTTGCATCATTAATATCCTAATTAGGCTGAGCAGAATACACTAGTTTATATGCTGTAGAAACAGAGTCACAGAATCACAGAATCACAGGATGTTAAGGGCTGGAAGGGACCTCTAGAGATCGTCTGGTTCAACCCTCCTGCCAGACCAGGTTTGCCTACATCAGGTTGCACAGGATGGCGTCCAGGCAGGTTTTGAATGTCTCCAGAGTCGGAGACTCCACCACCTCTCTGGGCAGCCTGTTCCAGTGCTCTGGAAGCATCACCTTCAAGCTCCTCCTCATGTTGAGATGGAACTTCCTATATTCAAGTTTGTACCTATTGCCTCTTGTCCTATCACTGGGCACCACTGAAAAAGGACTAACCCCCTCCTCCTGGCACCCTCCCTTTAAGTATTTGTAGACATTTATGAGATCCCTCCTCAGTCTTCTCTAGACTAAAAAGACCCAACTCCCTCAGCCTTTCCTCATAAGAGAGATGCTCCAGCCCCGTAATTATCTTTGTTTCCCCCTTCGCTGCACCCTCTCCAGCAGTTCCCTGTCCTTCTTAAACTGGAGAGCCCAGAACTGGACACAGTACTCAAGTTGTCTAAATACTATTCAAGGTTATAATGCATTAATGTGCCTTTAACCTAAGATCATTCAGCTGCTTCACAAGGCTATGGACTAGAAGCAAAAAGGAGGCAAAGATGCTCTTGTTCTGAGCACTTACCTGGCACCCAAAAACTTCCCTATGCCCAGGGCAGATTACCTTTCCCTAGGTGAGTTTTCAGCAGATAGTTCCAATGAGTGCCTGCCCATCTGTTGCTTGGCATGTACAGCACTGCTGAAATCTTGACTGAGCTGGGGAACCCCGTCAGCCTGGACAGCTGAGGGACTTGCGAAGAGAGGTATGTCTTAACACAAGTGACCTCGTACTACCCATACTGCAACTGCCCATGTTTACCACCTGCAGTTCAGAAGCCACCTAGGCATTAACACAGCCCTGCTGAGACAAGACGTTTTAGTTTGGGCACAGGGCCATGCTAAAATGGGTCTATAGCTTCCAGGCCACTGCTGCCTTGTGTCTGTGAGCTCGAAGAGCTGGCAGAAGAACTCTTAGATGTCTTAGGCAACTGTGTGGGGTAGATTTTTGTCTGTCTCTCCAGACACCATGAAGAGGAGAGGCATTCTGTTAGATAAGCATATAACGCTTATCCCCAAGTAAAACACAGCAGTGGAGAAAAATATAACCTCTTAGGTCATTTCTGATCACTCTAAGGCTCAGTTTGAAATCCCTCAAGTTCTTGGGATGATTCATACACCTCTTTGCCAAATTCATACTCACCATTGCCAAGTTAGAGGGCAAAATTGTGTGTGGACAAGGTCTCTCAGGTCTTTTGCTTGAAACTGTTCCGTTTAGAGGTAAGCTAATTGCACAGAGAAAAAACAAACTCATTTAGTGATGTAACATCTGGAGTTGCTGGTGTGGTGTGTTAGGTGTTTCATACAAAATGGGGCAGCTTCACTTACGGGTAATGAATAAGCCCCAAACTGGAATAACTTGTAGCTTTTAATAATCTGCACATTTCTTCATATAACGTACAAGAGTTGCAAACAGGAATTTAAAAGAAAAAGGTGATAGAAATCCATCTGTAATTTTCTATGTTAGTACACAACTTTCTTTTCATTTTAATCAAACAAAATACTGCATATTATTTTAGGAAAAATATCAAGAAGAAGAGAAGTTTACCAGTTATTTCCCTGCCACAGTTTATATAGCTGAGTGGTAAATCTGTTTCTTCTGTTATGCCAACTCTAGTAAATTACCCAGGGTTAAATCCTGCAATAGATGTTTTAACTTATGTCAGCTTAGCATTTTGCCCCAAGGCTTTCATGCAAATTTTCAGTATTTTGAGAACATTACAGGGCTTGACTAAAAGCTCAATGTGGTCTTTATTAAACAATTTAATAGCAAATACCTACAAGAATGTTTGCCTTGAAACACTTCAATACAAAGAGCTCTCTAGCAGCCAACGTGACAGGCACAGTTCTACAAAGTCTTTAAGCTGGTAACCATGTCATTCCTATTGCCTTTCATAACATAAGGACAGCACGATCAACTCCTTTGTGAAATTATCCATGAATATAAAGTACCTGACACTTCTGACGTGTTCAAACTCTCTTGTGGAGCTTAATACCCTGCAGCACCACTTAAATCTTGAGAGCTGTCATTCTTTTAGTCTCTTTCCCACTGTCAGGAAACTGTCCTTTACATGGTAGTGTGGCCAATTCACAAGTTTGAAATGTAGCTTTGAAACACACAACAGATTGGACCTAAATAGAACAGTGAACATTTAACGTACTTGGAGGAAAAGAAGTATTTCCTTTTGTTTTAGTGTTGAAAAAGAAAAAAAGAACCATAGTTCCACAGGAAAAATTCTCTCAGGTGCCATTTGATCACAGACTAAATGTGCTGTTGCAAAGTGATGTAGAAGTACTTCAGACAAAAGGATTTATCTGCCCCTAGTTACACACATACACCTGAAGGAAGGGGAAGTGTTATTAAATCAAAAATAGTATAACTTCACATTATGTAGCTCAACTAAGAATTCTTTTATCACTGGCATGAATCCATGCAGTCCTTTTCGCCGATGACATGCATTTATAGCTTTTTAGACACGAGACAGTCATTTATTTATGCTAAGCAGACATGACACTGCAAGGCCACCATACAGTGTTTATAAAATGTATTGTGAATTAAGTGTCTGTTACAGAAGGAAATTTGCAAAAAAGCCTTGAGGAGCCCTGGTTAGAAGAACATGAGTTTTTATTTTCTCTCATAGTGTGTGGTGGCTGTCTGCTCTTGAAGGATCAAGGAAATCCTTCCAGCACATTCCAATAAAACATTTGAAAAACATATTAATTCTTGGAACCCCAAAAAGGCATGTTCTAAACTTCTTGCTGTAAGGCAATGGAGCTGGCCTGGCAAGTATAATTAATGACGGGGGAAACCCAGAAACTATCTGCCTCAAGCTCCGTATCTGCAGTCTTCAGTAACACAATTGGCATTTGGGGCAATGCAACCATCTGTAGAAACAGAGACTAGATGTTTTTTATGTAGACTTGAGCTGTGTCTTCTTGATGTGGGATACAAGTAAACACCATGTTTCAGTTCTGTAGCTTATAAGTGACTTTTATAAAAGGCTGAGGGTGTAGATCAGGGGAAATGGATGTGCACACAGGTGAAATTGGCACAGTAGTCCCAGATAGTACAATCAGACTCTGAACATATAAAGTAAAACTTCAGCTAGGTGTTCAGATTTAGAGAGACTTAACACTTAATAAATAGATTTTTAATGGTGAAAAAAATCCAGAATATGTACTATACTGTAGGAAAAATCTTATTTTACTATTTGCTCAAACTGTGAAGCTGCATGTATTTTTTGGGCAATATTTTTGTGAGGATATAATTTGGCTGCACAGTTGTTATACAGGAAAGATAGGATTACTGAACTCTAGGCGGACAAGAGCACCATGCTTCATACTGAGAAAAATTTTTGTCAAAGGGTCAAGTATAGCTTGGCTGCAAAATTCATACGTAGAGGAAATGTGTGACTGCGTTTTCCTAGGGACAGAAGAGTAAGATAGTTTGGTTTAGTCATAATCCACCTTTGATTTTCTGTTTCCTCAGGCACACAAACTGGAGAGGAGATGTAGGTGTCCATGAGAACAGGTGAAATCTGGGATAAATAAAATAAGACATCCCTTGGTCTGTTCAGTAACCATTCAAGCAAGTTGTTTACCAGGCTTTTTTTGTTTAGAATTTTAGTTTCAATGACTTCTGTGTTACAGAAGTAATACAGGGATTTGTTAACTATGCCATTTTTCCATATTTTAGAGTTTAATAAGATTATTATAAGCACTGTTTTTCAAGGTGTGAAATTTATTGATGTTTTCAGAATTGAAAGGGACTTCATTGAAGTTGAAAGGGACCTTCAGGGTTGTATAGTCCAACTCATGGTTCTTCACCAACTGGTTAAGAAGACAGCAGGCAAGCAGAAAAAAGTGTTCTAAGTTAAGCAAATGCAACAGTTTTTTTGTTTTGTAAGTACATACAATTTTTTATTATTAAAAATGTGTAGTTCACAAATATGAGAGATTCCTCTTCTCTGATTAACCTAATTTTTCATTAAAGTCACATCTCATTTTTATGTGTCACGGTGTAACTCCAGCCATCAGCAAAAAACAATGTGGCCGCTTGTTCACCCTCCCACAGCTGCGGGATGGGGGGGAAGAATCAAAAGGAAAAGGCAAGACTCGTGGGTTGAGACAAAGCGGTTTAATAGAACAGCAAAGGAAAGAGGAAAACAGCAATAATACTCATAGAGTAATACACAAAACATGATCAATGTACCACCAGTCCCCCACCAGACCAGGGAAGTCCCAAGCAGCTGACTTCCTGCTCCCTCCACCAGCCAGCTCCGTGGCTATGAACTGGGCTATATACTGGGCATGGTGTCACATGGCATCAAATAGTGCCAGAGCCTTGTGAAAATTAAACCTATCCCTTTTGGAACCAGTACAATAGGCTAAATATTTTTTATGATATTAGACTCTCTGATTGTTTTAAAATAGAGCTACCTATCTACCTTTTTGAACTCCATTGAGTAGCATTCAAGTTTTTCCGGAGCTCAAATCTCACTCAATTATTCATTCCTTCCTCTTGTGGTACAACATCAAGTAATCTCCCAAGGTGAGCTGTTTAACATATATGCCTGAAATGTATTGCGGTCAACTGCCTAGATGTGACCTATTCTGAGAGTTGAAAGATGCTCTTCTCAACAAGTTATTTTCATCGTCCACACACAAAACTAAGGAGAGTATTTTGGAAGCTTTCTCTTCCTTGTGTAGGTGGGAGTAGGTATATGCCAGTGGAGAGGGAAGAGCTGAAATGGATCACACAAATGATCTTTTACATTTATGAATTTGCTATCAAAACAGCTTGATTTTTCAGGCAGAGGATGCAAGAATTTGGTTTAAAAAACGTGCTTAATATGAGAGAAGGTGAGATACTGAGACTACAAATGACACCTAATGAAACTTAGTCATCAGGTTTTGTAATTGTAGGAGTTTTTGTTGGGAATATCCCTCCTAACCCCTATTTTCAACTATTGAGAACAATTTATAGAAAGAAGAAACATAGTTGTTAGACGATGTCCTGATTTGAGGTAAAACAGATAAAATTTTCTGTTCAGCAATTCTACTTTGCAGCTAAGCCTCTTCTAACTAATTGAACTCTCTGAAATTAACAGCATATTTTTTAGACAGTATCTGCTCCTAGCAGAGATAAGACCTGATATTTACAATTAATACCAAGGAATGGTATGCAGAGAGGCTCCTGCTTATACTTACTGCTGTAACAACCAAGGTCTACTAACTCTGTTATTTGCCCTGCTGGAGGGTTGGAAGCAGAAGAGGGTAGAGGGGTCACACCTGCAGGGAGGAGAGGACAGGACGGGTGACCCAAAAACTGACCAACAGGGTATTCCATCCCATCTGCCTCATGCTCAGTATAAAAGCTGAGGGATCAAAGGGTCAGCCCTTTCTTCAATGGCTGACGTCTAAGGAGGATTCCGTCTGTTATCTGCCTTTGATCCTGATCTATGCATTCCAGAATCCAGATCCAGAACCCAGATCTGGAACTCAGTTCCCGTCTGTCGCTGAGTCCAGTTTGGGACTTTCCCAGTGCCTGCTGGTGACCCTGAGAGCTTGATACTGATTTTGTATATACTGTATATATTTCATTATTTTATTTTTTGATGTTATTGTCTTTTTTGTCTATTTTTGTTATTATTATTATTTTGTTATTATTATTATTAGTATTTCATTAGTTTAGTTTATTTTAAACTCATAAGTCTTTCTTTCTCATCCTTCTCTCCCTGAAGGGTGAGGTAGGGGAGAGCATCCATCGTTCATTTCAGGGGCCAGTCCAGCCAAAAACATGATAGGTTTTCATTTTAGATTTATTTTGATAAAATAATTTGAACAAAAATTGTAGTCTTAAAGGCATTCATTTTTCTAAGCTGTGTGCTAGGTAGAGTAGATTGTGCTCCCATTTCTTTGAAGAACTTTTAAGAAGTGATTTTGACAAAATCACTGAGGTCAGCTCAATTTGATGGGGAAAATAAATAAAAAAAATAACCAGGAGGACTTTGCCTGAAGAGATTACAAAGAGCTCACAGAATGCCTTTCAGAATGTCATTGTATGTAGCAGAGGAGGGTTGGGAGATGGGGCAAAAGGAGAGAAGCAACAAGCATCTGGGGAATGTGCATTAGCCAAGCAACACAACTGGACCTTGGAAAGAGTACGAATCGGTGGTGTGCTGGCTGGGTCTGTGTGTGGCACATCCAGCAACAGCTGCTAAAGGTAAAACTATTGCCAGATGACACCATGGTCTAAGGAAATTGAATGTATGGGGAAGGGGAACTACTGCAGGAGGGAAGCAAAACTGAACAGCAGGAGAGTAGCTGTCTCTATACCCTCTTCCAGGGATAAATATTGTTGTTAATGACCTCATTCCTATGTCACTATTCCAGGGAATTAAGTGCTAATCCACCAACAATTGACCCTTCAACTGCACAATATTTTTGTAGAATTCTGAGAAATGAAGAGGGAGGAAGACAGAACTAAGCCATGGCTGAGTGCCACTTGCTGCCCCTCCACACTGCCTGCTTCTGTTTGCTGACCAGAAGTATTTTGTTACCTTGATTGTATAACAGATAGAACCAGACAGAAGGAGACGTACTAAATGGACCACCCCAAACTCTGATGGCCAGTAGCTGATCTACATGGGAGAATGTAGATGAGTAGCTAGTTTGCTTCCATGGTTTTGCACAAGTTATAGGGGCTGCAGTTAGGTTCTGAAGAATATTTTATGATTATTTTTTTTTTAAATAAAATCATGTTGTTCCTAATTTAATTGGGAGGAAAGGACTGCACTTTCAATCATTCAAGCAGCAAAATCCAGTGACTGATAGAACAGTATGTATTTGTAAATGGGACGTTGTCACACGTGCACTCTATAGTTTGACTGAAAAAGAAGCCATGTATCACAAAAGGTAACAAAATGGCACTTAGCAGGCCTGTTTTCAGCATAGTCCCCTCATAACTTAGCTGAATTAAATCTATTTCTGATTACAATTGGTCACCTCAAAAGATAATTAGAACCTAACCACTAATGGGTGGTGGTTCCCACTAAGGGGGAGAAATCAAAAGCCTGACTATTCACACTCATCACTGAAGACCAGTAAGTACTGGTTCTCCAAACAAAGTAATCACTGAAATGAGAAATCATTAATAAACAGCTATGGAAGTTACTGGCTTATTTGTTTATAGCAATTCTCAGTCTTCTGAGATACTGATATGAATAAGCGATAAAAACAGTATTAAACTTGTGCGTTCATTCTGACACCTGTAGGCCTTGGAAGAGAGTCTGTTTTACTAGGCATTGTTTGGTAAGTCCTAGAGATGTTTTAGTACTTCCCAGTATGATCTGATGGGACAGCAGTATTTGGTAGTTGCTGGCCTACAGCATAGAACCATCTGTAAGTAATTGAAAGGCAGAAACAGTAAAGCTTATAAAGCTTTACTGGAAATAGCAAGGATAAATGGATTTGGGTTTTGTGTTGAAATTTACAACAATCAAAACTTTTGAACTGCTGTAGTGAGAAGCAAGAATGAGAGTAACAAGAGAGACACTAAAAGGGAATAAGTTAGAATTAAGAATAAGCAGGTCTTTATTATCGGTTTTCAGACTGCTAAGGCGCTTGCCAAGAACACTGTAATTTCAGTAGAACTTACATCTGAAGAAACAGTTTCTTCAGCAGTGATTACTGTCACCTTGTGGCTTCAATTGTTCTCCATTTTATAAATAACATGTTTTAATTTATTCCAATAACATTATGGTTGATTTACAGCGTAGCTTTTGATTTACTGTTTAACATTTAAGCTTTATACACCAGAAGCCAAAGATATAACACTTTTAATCAACTTTCTGGATTTTATTAATATTACAAATGTGGATGTTGATTTGTCATGGACTGGGAACAGAAGAGCAAGATCCTGTGCTTATATTCAAACATCAGCTTGAGCAGTTCTGTGCGTAGAAGATGACTGAAAAAACACTATGATGGAGAGAACATGTCTAAGTGGTGCGGACACACCAAAATAAATAAATAAAATGCAAGTTACAGTTACATTTGGAAATTATTTATTACTTTTGAGCATCTTAGAGTAGGATCTATAGTAGCTACATAACATAGCCAGGTATTGCTGACCCTAACTTTGTGTTCTCAGTTTTAACTCACTTATACAGTATGCTTGATAGACTGGGTAGTATTTTGCTTCTTTGGAGCTAGTGCTCTCTCTCAGGATAGTTAGGTCTTTGTATGTAGATAAATAGAAAAAAGAGACAGAGAGCTGTTCCTTTGCTGTTTCTCTGAGTCTCTCGATAACCGTGTTTTCATTCTTTTTGTCCCATGTGTCTTGCAAACAGAAATGCTAAGCTAACATTAACAGAGACATACAAATATGTACCACTGTAATTTCAAGGCTTGATGAACTAATGAAAAGGCTGGAGTTTCTTAAGTCAGTAGGTAACTTGTTAATGAAGATCTCCGATACTATAATGATAAGAGACGTATACATTCTTAAATAGAATAGGAATCCAAATCAATCTAGCTTGATTGGATCAAGACACTTTACTAAATAAATACATAAAGAAGACCAAGACCAGATAACATATACACTTTTGGACCATCTCTGTATAATTCCCAGTATACTGAAGCCAAAATCGTAGCAAAAAGATGAGTTTCAAGAATTAACTGAAGGACATTAGAGGTTAGACATTCTGAAACTGAACAGCTCGTTACTTCCTTCTGCATTTTCAACTTTGTCAACTTTGCATAGAGTTAACATGATCAGTTTAGTACACTGGAGTTCTTTTTGGTGTGAATTTGCATTGTAAGTTGTATTGGGTTTGCGTGGTGAGGTTTTGGTAACTGGAGGGCTACAGGGGTGGCTTCTGTGCAAAGCTGTTAGAAGCTTCGCCTATGTCTGATAGAGCCAATGCCAGCCGCCTCCAAGACAGACCCACTGCTGGCCAAGGCTGAGGCCATCAGCAATCGTGGTAGCACCTCTGTGATAACGTATTTAAGAAGGGGGAAAAAACCCTGTGTAAGTGAGGCCAAAGAGAGGAGTGGGGATATGTGAGAGCAACAACTCTGCAGACACCGAAGTCAGTGAAGAAAGAGGGGGAGAAGGCTCTTTAGGCACCAGAGCAGAGATTCCCCTGCAGGCCATGGTGAAGACCGTGGTGAGGCAGGCTGTCCTGCTGCAGCCTGTGGAGGTTAACAGTGGAGCATACATCCACCTGCAACCCGTGGAGGACTCCAGGTGGATGCCCGAAGGAAGATGTGACCCCATGGAAAGCCTGCACTGGAGCAGCCTCCTGTCAGGACCTGTGGACCTGTGGAGAGAGGAACTAATGCTGGAGCAGGTTTGCTGGCAGGACTTGTGACCCCGCAAGGGAACCATGCTGGAGCAGTCTGTTCCTGAAGGAGTGAACCACATGGAAAGAACCCACTCCGGAGCAGTTTGTGAAGAACTGCAGCCCATGGGAAGGACTCACATTGGAGAAGTTCATGGAGAACCATGGGAGGGACACCACGAGGAGAGAGCAGCAGAGACAATCTGACGAATTGAACACAATCTCCACTCCCTGTCTCCTGTGCTACTTTGCGGGAAGAGGTAGAGAGTTTGGGAGTAAAGTTAAGCCTGGGAAGAAGGGAGGGGTGGGGGGAAGGTGTTTTAAGATTTAGTTTTTATTTCTCATTACCCTACTCTGATTTGATTGGTAATAAATTAAATTAATTTTCCCCAAGTCAAATCTGTTTTGCTCATGACAGTAACTACTGAATGGTTTCTCTTTGTCCTTACTTCAACCCACAAGCCTGTCATCATCTTTTCTCTTTTCTGCCCAGTTGAGGAGGGGGAGTGATAAAGAGGCTTTGGTGGGCACCTGGCATCCAGCTAAGGTCAACCCACAGCACAAGTATACTTGCAGACTGTACCCAAATGGTGGTGTATTCAAACTACAGTCCTTTGCTCCTTGAATTGCACTAGTTAGTAGTGGAGACATATCTACTTTCCAGTGTCACTAATTCTTACTGCCATGCTTTATCCTCCTGTCTTGTTCACCAGTCTACCACATATTCACAAAATAACTTTCACCCTCTCTTTTATCACTTCTTTCAAACACTTCTATGTGGTCACATTCAGCACCTTGAAAGAGAAGTTTGTAAGTCAGTTTAGCTTAAGGCATGTTTTGCCTGTGCTCCTACAGACCGTTGAAATGTGGTAAATTCCAGAGTGAACCCGAATCAATTGCACAAGTCCAATCCTTTCTGTGGTAGAGTTGCCCTCAGCATGCAGTGGCCATTCTTCCTGGATTTCTGCATATCCAGCACACCCTCCAAAGCAGACAATTAGTGGTTTTAGCAAATGGTTATTGAAATTGGTAGGAATGTCAGGTCTGCTTTCAAGCTAAAAATGCTACATAATATAGACAATATTTAAAAGCCCAGCTTAGCACGTGCATTAAATTTTCGGATAACTGCATTTCTGTATGTCAGATGAGCCGTACTAGCTAACCCAGTGTGGATGATTCAACAGAAGAAGTAGGTAAAATTTGTCAACTTCAGTGCAAGATGACTCAATAAAACTTCCAGACTTTATCTGTTCTTTTCCCATGGGCTATATGTGTATGCATTATTTACTGTGGCTTGTATAGTGCACCAAACATTGATTATGCATCTTGGTCTTCAAGCTGTTGGTTTCAATTTAAATATCTGGTGAGAATGCAAAAGCTGAAACTTTTGGACATTTTATTTTGTTTGCAAAACAATTTTTCTAGTGCTGTTTAATGATAAAATTCATGTCCCTCAAGTATTCATTGCTAGACTACGTTTGCCTAATCTCATATTTTTTAGCCAGCCAAAGCAAGATATATTCACATAGTAGTATTCAGGAGTATACCTCATAATATGTTTCTTCCCTCAGGTATAACTATTTCAAACAAAAAGATGAGTCTTTTTGAGCATGTTGTTAAAATATGATCATTCCCTCACAGGAATGCTTTGAAGTCAAGTGTTTATGCTTTGTTAGATCTACAAATGTCTAATACAAATACATCAGGTCCCAAAATGTATGTTATGCTTCAACAAAATGATTAGTTATGAAATTGTGCATTAATAAAAACAGTTGGTTCTCTTTGTAGCTCAACTCCCTTTGCCCTCACTCTATATACAATAATGTCGAATAGCTCTCTGCAGTACTTCTGAATGACTATAGCTGTACTATAATCATAATATGTGAATTTATATTATGCATGAAAGGTCATGGCCTATGAGGAAGTCAGTTTCTTTTCACGCATGTACTCCTTAAGAGTTAGCACTTATGGAAGTGAGGCAAAGGAAAAAAAACAGGCACTGCAAGGAGTGTGATCCAAAACCTTGATCCTGTAAAAAACTCACATATATAACCGGACATTTGGTGAATAATGGAAAACATACATAAAAGTCCCCCATAGATCAGGGAAAATGTGAATTCCAATACCAAGTAGACGCCTGGATCTTGTAACCCAAATGAAAAAAAGAACTATATCATACCTCTATGAGACTGCCCATGTCAGACAGCAGAATTTACCTCCTTCGTTACTAATGTAAGAGATGGAAAGATTTACATTTACATCTCTTACTCAAAATACATTAATGTCAGAACACCCCGGTACTTGTAAAGAAATAACAGAGCCAGACAAGATAGTAATTTAAAGATTCTGGCACGTTGTGAATGTTGTGATTTTAAGAGAAGTATTACTCCTCTTGATTTGAGATGTCAGTTAAAAATTTTGTACCATAGATACTTCCAGTTTGGAAATGGAAGTGATCAATGAGTGAATATACTGGGTTTTGACAATGCTGTTTATTTACAATTATTCTTGACTTCTCCAAGCACTGAATGAATAAAAAAGGAGCCAGAATCCCTGTTCACAGCCACAGGAATTCAGTTCAGAGAGTTTATCAGGGTCAGGTACTCAGAGGTTGTTCTTATTGCCTGCTGTTTCCTAAAAATGTGCCTTTTTGACATTCACAAGCCTTTGCAAAATAGCCATGGGAAACCCTGGATCAAACCGGCCCTTTTATTTACCTTTATTTCAGCAGTAACATAATCCTGTGTTTGGAATAGGGCTTAGTACAATTTTAAAAATTATTTGAAGTATTTTTAATTACAGGATAGCAGTTACGATCTAATGTAAAACTACCAGTAACCTTTAACCTACTTAAAACAACTTCCTTTCCAGACACAGTTTAAAGAGCTATGAGTTTTACAGATCTCATTGAATTAAATGCATGCTTTCATGTCATCTGGAAATGTCATCTAGCATGGTTTTTTAGCAGCAGAGCTACTACATCTACTGTTGCAGATGTCAAATTCCTGAAAATATTCATATATCTTCATATTCATATATTCAATATATTGGATGGGGCTCTGAGCATCCTGATCGAGTTGAAGATGTCCTTGCTCATTGCAGGAGGGCTGCACTAGGTGACTTTTAAGGTCTTTTCCAACCCAAACCATTCTATGATTCTTCACAGTCCAGGAGAATACCTTGCCAGAGGACCTCTAGAGATGAGATTCTTCTGAACAACAACCTGAGACCTAGAGAACAACTGTGCTCCAGGCAAAAGATATCCAGGTCGAATCACTTGTGAAGGCTGAAGTGACAGGGGAGTTGCAACTCTTTGAAATGTTATGCAAGTCTCCACTGAACAATGTGAGTGATCAAGCCCAAATGTTCGTGGGTACCTGCAGGTATCTGCAGGAGAACTGCATACATATCCTGTAAGAAGTAGCTCATATGGAGGTCCTGAGCGTAAGGTAGGGCTTGTGACACTGTCTATCACATCTTGGAAAAAGAATCAGATAGAACACTTATTAGCCTTAACTGATGACGATTTTGTGTTTAGCAGAGAAGAGCAGGTTGTTTTCTTTGGGTAGCTTTGCAGAATAGGATCTGTTCTAGACTGCAGAACCATGCCGTGTATCACCCTCTTGGTACCACCAGGAGAAGTAAATGCCCTGCTGCCCAGGCAGCTGCCTGTTTCACCCATGGCTGCATCTGATCCCATTAGTATTAGTCTTCAGGAACTTTGCCATACCATGACTATGAATTTGCAGTACTAAAAGAAAGTAAACTTTGTTCATATGTTTTCTATGAGACAAAGGTTTCATTCTAATTGGTACTGGTGGTTTTTATACAATAATCTCAACAGTGCATTGCATTTTATTTTTCAAAAATACAAATTATTTTGTAAACTATCAGGGTAGGAATATATGCACTTAAAGGTAAGGAAGAGTTCTTTTCCAATTATATAAAAACACATGCCCTCTTGATATTTTGAATCTCTGGCTCATAAAGCTTTCGTTTCAAGCAATAACTTCTCTGGCACTTGCACTAATGTTTTAAACAAAACCATTAAAGTCAGGAAATAAATAAATGAAGGAAGGAAGCAATCATATTTTTACAGGCAAATATGCACAGGTGCTAAATCCACAAAAATTAACTAGCATATTTTGCGTCTCCCTGTGACTGGAAATGTGCCAGATAGTTTGGCAGATAATGTGTAGGAGCAGCACATCCTGCTAAGGAAGAGGTAGGTGATATTAATTGGCAAAGGAACAGAAAATTCAGCTTGTAGCTAGTGTAAAAGCTTACAAGAAACCACATTTTTACAATCATTTTATCTTTCAAAGCAAATGCATTGCAAAAGTTTACATTTGTGTGCATACATGGATAATACATGATTGAATAACTATTCAATCATAGCTGTAAATTCCTTTTGCTTTTTATTTTTGGATAAGTAAATATGGCAGGTTTTAAATCAGGTTCCAGATAAACTTTGTTCTTCCATTTGAAAGTTTATTAAAAGTGACACATAACTAACTAAATTATGTTAACTAGTTTAAATAATGTTAAAATTCTTGTTAAAATTCAAAATACATTTGCAGATTTTTCAAAATGTGCTCTAGAATTTATAAGTGTAATTGAATATCACAGAACTTGGAAATGGCTTCCCAAGGGACTCACATAAGGATGAAAACAGTGAGTCCTGTAGCTCCCTAGGTCTTCCTTCTTGCCCTTCTTTGGGACAGATGCGATATCTGCATTTTTCATTCATCAGGAACCCCTGCAAATTACTCTGACCTCTCAAAGATGATAACAGCATCCGCCAGCTCCTCTAACACCCTTGGACGCATGCTCATCTTGGTCCACGGACTTAAGTACACCCAGATGGGTTAAGTGATGTCTTTTTTCCTATGGATCCTGGTTCATTCCCACAGATTCTGCTATAAGTCTTACACACCTCAGGGGCCTGACCACATGCTTTACCAGGAAAATTTGAGGCAAAGGCACTGAGTACTTCAGCCTTTCCCCAATCCCTTTTTGTAAGGTCCCCTGCCCTATGAAGCAATGGACCTAAACTTTCCTTAGCCTTCCTTTTGCTAATAATGTAATTTTAGAAACTTTTTTTGGTGCCCTTCACCTCTCTTGCTACTTTCAATTCCATTTGAGTTTTAGCTTTCCTGAATCCATTGCTAGACATGCAGGCATTGTCCTTGTATTCCTCCCATGAAGCCTGTCTCTGCTTCCATCTTCTGTGTACTTCCTTCTGGTGTTTGAGATCAGGGAGGAGCAACATTTTCATCTATGCTTGCCTTCTCCCATGCTTGCATGACTTTGGGCACATTGGAATGGACTGTTCCTGTACTCTGAGGAGGCTGTCCTTGAAGATTAGTGTCTTCTCCTAGCTAATCCCCTTTGCCTGCTAGGCCATTTTCTCATGGGGTCCTACCAAGTCCCTGAAGTAGTAAAAATCTGTGCTTTATAAGTACAGGCTTGCAATTCAGCTCCTTATCTCGCTTACCACTCTCTGGATACAGTGGCCTTGCAGTCATGGTAACCAAGGCTGCCGCATCCAACAGTTCTTCCTGGTTTTGGTATGGCAAGTATGTCAGAGCATCTCCCCAGTTCAGCTCCTTCATCACTTTCATCAAAAAATTGCCTTTGATATGTTCCAAACTGTATTGCCCTTCCAGCAGAAAGTGTGATTAGTCACTCGTGAGCACCAGGGCATGCGACTGTGAAGACTTCTCCAGCTGCCGAAGAAAGGCTTCATCTGCCTGGACTTCTTGACCAGATTTGTAGGAGACCCTTACTACAATTTTTCCTGCACTGGTCTGTCCTCTGATCCTTGCCCACAAGCTCTCAAATGCTCTGTCACTTGCCACAGGAGAAAGCTCTGTACATTGAAGCCACACCTCTATAGAGTGCAATCCTTCCTCCAGGCTCACCCACCTTAACTTTCTGAAAGAGCCCACATTTCTCCATTGCAACACTCCAATCATGAATTACACCATCATGTATCCATAATCCAAATGAGGTCATACTTTATTTGGTGTCCACAAACGCATGATTCCTCCTGGTCATTCTCCATGCTACATGCATTGATGTACAGGTATTTGAAATGGCCCCCAAAGTCATTGTGCTTTTACACTTGCTTTGCATGGCTCAGGCTTTTATCTTTGCAGATTTTCTGCAAAGACATTGTCAATCTCTTCACCTTCCCCGAACAGCCTGTTCACCTCTCCCTGCAGCTCCTCCAGCTGATGACTCACAGTGCACTTCCCACGTGAGAGGCCAACGCTTTCCCAGCCCTGGGGAGATGACCCAGGACCTCCTTTCAGCCCCAGGGCCAGCCAGCAGCATCCCAGCTGAACTCAGCTGCACTAACTGGTGTGAGAGGGACTACATCTCTCTCTGCTGTTCCCCATAAGCCTGAATCTCCCATCAGGGGTTCAGTATCTGGATCTGAAGCTGACAGAAGTTCCCACAAAGATCCAGGGCAGATATCTATAGATATTTTATTATTACTTGTTAAAAACATTACTGATCACCCTAATCCATGAAGAAGTCAGAAACTTTTTTAGGTTCAGTACAGGAGTCTTCTGTCTGCCTTTTAAACATAACAGTTTAATTAATATCTTAGGGAGATATAACCTTTGATCCAAATGTCTGTTGTCTGTATTCTGTCTAAAATTTCTTACAAACCCCCATATTAATGTAATTATTAATTAGAACCAGAGCAAATAAAACCAAACATATGATTACATTACAAGGTAACATTATAATCATTAAGCTTCAATGAAAGCATGGCAGAACTTTGTAAAACATAAGCTTTTAGTGCTGATCAGTGCAGTGCATGGACTGGCATTTCTTTTTTTATCAAGTAAAAAGGTAAAATTTATTAACATTTCTCTTATTTCCCTTTTGGCTAAGTTAAAGCATCCCAATAAGTCGATGCCATGAAGTTTGTCTCTGACTGAGGGGAAAAGGATGGGTTGTCATGAGGCGGTAACATCACTAATAAATGAATGAACTGTAAGAGAGTTAGTGGGACCTAATCTTACCTTCTTTCAGTTGTCTATTCTTTCCAGAATTGTCATAGACAATAACTTTGAGACAGAAACTACATTGAAACTCTTGGAGGTGTATTTTTTTTAATTCTTATATGGATTTTCTTGTTAAGGTTCCTTATACTGGAAAAAACAAAATTGCAAAATAATTTGCCTATGCAAACCATCATTCAGGATTAAGGTTTTCATAGTGATGTAGTATCTCATATATGAACCACACCAAATAACAATTAAGCTCTTCATAACTTCTGCTTGTTTATTTGGTATTCCTTCCTAGAAATGAGTACTCAGTAAAGTGATGTACTGCACTACAATAATTCCTGTGCTTTTAGTAACGCCCTGTGCTTTCAACTAGATAGCCAAGGTTACAACTACATGGGGCACAGCCTAGGGCTGTGGAAATATCCGCCAAAAAGCACTTGATACAGTAATGCCTTTTAAGTTATCCTTACATTTCTGTCATTTGTTTGGGAAGTCTCAGGTGTGGAAGGGTAGGTCAGAATTCATGCCTCCCATATTCGTATTTTCTTACAATGGACTACCTTGCAAAACTGAGGTGAACAGAATTTTTAAAAAGTTTTAAACAATGACTCTTCTTTGTATTAACACACAAGCAAAGATAATTATTGACAAACAGGAATGCTTGCTGTTCATTCTTTCCATATTTAAAGAGATTCCTTCCTGAAATTGGAAAGTAGAACAGATGTGATGTGACATATAACCAGCTAGAGACAATGAAGCTGAGAAGTGTGAGCTGAAAAATGAGGTGATCTCCAAGCAACTACAAAACATTAAGAAGAATTAGAAAATGTACACATTCACAAAACTTGTAATTAATTTGCAAGAAACAAAACTACATTCATGAAGCATTACATTCAAAATAAACAAATTAAAAATCTCACACATCTACACATGTAACTGCTTCTGCGGAATAGAAAATTGAATGAAACATATAGTAGGTTTCACATTTGTTCTTTAGTTTCTCAATTTCAGCCTGTTAGGTAGAATAGTTTATGATTACTGTAGTCTTTGGGTACTTAAGAAGAGTAGGTCAAATTAACTTTGTGAACTATTCCAAAAGTTTATAACACTGAAACAGAGAAAGCCAGCGGTGAAGGGCCAAACCTTACATCCTCTTTTCAGAACGTATTTGGCTAGCACCTCAGCTAGTCAAACAACTCTGAACTCCTACAGTTTAGTATCTCTTTTAAACAAGGTTCTGAATTACCTTCTCTTTCTCCATTCTAACAAAATCTAACAAAAAAAGTCTCTTTCTTTTTCTCCCTTCTAACAAAATCTAACAAAAAAAGTCTGTTAAATTACAGCTTGTCTGGATGAATACCTCCATAAATGGGTTACAACAAGGATTAGGCTTCCAGGGTATAACGGCTGGATCTGTAGAGGAAACTTGTGCTTCCAGCTTAAAGGAAACAATAAACTACATATCCATAACTGTATGGGTATCATAACATGAACCAGCAACACCAGTTTCTATGGACAATATGGTCTAGACAAACCACTGGAGTGATGAGATACAGCCTTTTAGATCATTTTGTAGGGAAATGATTTGGTGAGATATTCAGGTTAAAAGCTTTTTTGTACTTTGGAGAAATATCTAAGATGATCAAAAATGTTCTTCAATAGTTGTAGGGACATCAGGTATTTATAAGATGAGCTAAGAAAGTCAAAAGAGAGGCTACACTAAACCACATAATTTTTATAATAATGTTTATAATACATAAATACATAATACATAATGTTTATAATACATAATGTTTATAATAAGTAAAGTAGGCGTGTTTCCCCATACTTCCTCAAAAAGGGACCCCTACTGCATTTCCCCATTTTGCATGCCTTTGTGTGCAGCAGAGGCCCCATTTCAAGGGAGTACAGGTGTGTTTCCCCATTCTGTGTGTTGGGGTGAGCCATAGGGGCCCTGTTTTGAGGGAGTAAAATTCACCCTGTTGAATTTACTCTTGAAATATGGCCTCACTTTACTTCTGTTTTCTTTTTCTTCTTTTGTTCATATGTTCACTGTCTCAATCACCAAAAAAAGAAAAGTATAATAACTAAGAAGGTAAGAGGACCTAATACATCATTTTGATCTAGCAATTAAGCATGCGAATGATATCCTTGCAATACCTAAGATCAGGACCAGTCTTAAGAATTAATAGGTAAAGTAGGGGCTTTGACTCTCAATTTGGCACTATACTATTGCTTCTTGTGACACCATTATAAGGTATGATCTAAAGTTAAACTTTACAGCGGCAGTAACACGCTTGGCTCACATACTAGTCTTTCTGTCATAAATGAGAGGAGCTCATGGCCCTTCAGACTGAGGCAGTTGAAAAGGTGAAAGGGAAGTAAGCTGAAAAAATTATGAAGAAACTTTCCAGCTGGCAGTGCCAGTATTCACCATCTTTCCTTGGCTCTGCAACATTAGCAGAGGAGATGAAGGAAATTACCTCTTCTTGAATAGTGAAGTGTATAAAATTATACTTTTTTTTTTCCTTTTCCTTTGTAAGCTTTAAAACCCTACTAAAATGGGGCAACAGTGATTACTTTCTATGTGATCTAGAGATCACGCAAGTAGTTAAGGAGGCTTGTTAATATCACTTAACTTCTTTATGCTACATAGAATTATGGGGTAAACAGCCTAAGTTCTTTTTTTTCCTTTTCAATATTCACAGACAATCTATAAAAAGTTTTAGTTCTGGTCTGGTTTTTTTTTTTAGTTCTTATTGTTACACTAATTTACTACAAGTAATACCAGAAAACAGAAAACTAGAAAAATATTTCAAACTGACTAAACTTATCTGCACAAATTCATTTGCAGCAAGGTTTTTAGTATAGTCCTCTATCCTCTTTTTTATTAAGAGATGAGCAAGGAAGATTGCGTCTGCAGATATTGACTTCTTTGTTTCATCATCATGTACTCAAATGAACTACAGCATGCCTTCCTAAAAACGTTGCAAAAAAACTGGAACCAGTTTAGACCATTTACTTTCAAGTGATGCAGCCAAGTTTTTTATAACAGATCACTTTAGATGATGAGGTTGACTTCCAAAGAAGTTTTCACTTCAAAACAATGTTGTTTTATGATTCCTTTGCTGGTTTTTCTTTTTCATGGTGCAAGGAGTAGTCAAATCCCAACCCTAGTTAACATTTTTTGCTTCAAGAGGGACCAAATTGCCAATGCTTTGTTCATTACATGTTTAAGCGCACTAAAGACATGGGAAACCAATACCACATATACTTAAACATCTGTATTGATGAATGTTGGTTGGCATTGATGAACAATTTTACAGGTCAGGTGGACAGGTAGTCCTGTAGTATCTGAAAATCACAGTGCGTCTTTCTTGAAGTCCTTTTGCTACAGTTCAATCAAATATAAAAATCTTAGCTTAAATTTCATTACATACAGTTTCCACCACACATTACATGTGAGGCCTGATTCTCTTTAGCTTTTCTCTCTATTTGCTCTTTTTTTTAAATCTGGCTTTTTTTTTTCCTTTTGAGCTTTTTTGTTTTTAAGCTTGCTACAGCTTATACTGAGTCATATTTAACAGTCTAAACACAAAATCTGTAGTTCTCCTAGGTCAGAGTAACCTATAGCAGAAACCAGAATCACAGAGGTATTAAGTATGGAGGGAACTTCTCGAGACCAATCCACCTGCTCAAAACAGTCTGCTAGAGCAGGTTGCCCAAGACTGTGCCTAGATGGTTTTGAATGTCTCCAAAGATGCGAGACCCTGCAGGCTCCCTGGGCAACCTGTTCCAGTGCTTGACTTCCCTCATAATAAAGAATTTTTTTCTTATATTTAAATGGGATTTGCTGTATATCAATTTGTGCCTATTGTTTCTTGTGTCACCAGGTACTACTGAGAATAGCTTTGCTCCATCTTCTTTATCTCCTCCCATCAGGTAGTTACACACATTGGTAAGATTCCTCCTGAGTCTTCTGTTCTCCAGGATAAACAATCCCGGTTCTCTCAGCCTTTTCTTGTTATAACAGATGCTCTAATCCCTTCGTTATCTTCATGTTCCTTCACTGTACTTGCTCCAGTATGTCTATCTCTTTCTTGTCCTCCTGGGAGTTCAGAAATGGACACAGTACTGGTGTCTGGGGTGCAGTACTCCTTAGGTGCAGGACTCTGCAGTTCCTTCTGATGAACTTCCTGACACTCCTACCAGCCCATTTCTCCAGCCTGTAGAAGTGCCTCTGAATGACAGCACATCCATCTGGTTTATCAATCACTTCTCCCAGTTTTGTATCATCTGCAAACTTGCTGAGGACGGACTCTGTCCCACCATCCATGTCATTAATGAAGATGTTAAACTTTTTTGAACCCTATTTAAACCTCTGTGTGACACTACTATTGCTTGGCCTCCAGCTGAACTTTGTGCTGCTGATCACAACCCTTCAAGCCAGGCAGTTTTCAGTCCACCTCACTGTCTGCTTATCTAGTCTCTACCTCCTCAGTTTTTCTGTGAGGGTGTTGTGGGAAACAGTGTTGAAAATCTTACTAAAGTTGAAATAAGCAACAACCACTGCTTTCCCATCATTCACCAAGCTACTAATCTTATTTTAGAATGGAAACAGTGTTTTGGGACAACTGGCTGTGGGAATGAAAGAGCGGATTAAAAATCATGTTAAGTGCTTTGGCTCCTTTTTGTGTACTTTTCAAAATGTGTGTCAAGAAGACAAGCTATTTGTGGATGGTGGAAATTATTGGTTGAATTCAGCAAAAGAATGCAAATTATTCTATTTTTAAATTGGTTTTAAGTGTCCACATTGAGGTCTGGGTTTATATTCTTAAAAGCTCTTGCTCCTCACTGTTGAGAAACAGGCTACTGACTACTTTTAGTCTTTTGCTTCAAAGCATGCTAGCAGTGTTTCTCCCAAAGCCTTTATAAATAGAGAAGGAAGAGAAAACATAACCTGGATTTTTTTTTTCCCCCCACACGTGGCCTCTGGTACAGTAGCACAGCATTTACAAAGAGATTCTACTGTTTAACCAAGCTTTTGGTTTCATGTGTTTTAATCCACTCTGAGAAAAGCACTTTTAGAATGTTTTCCTTCTGTTCTTGTCCACAAAGAGATTTTACAACCTTTTTAAAGAGTGTACAGCTCCAAGAGGCAGGAAATGTGAATTCCGTAATGCTCAAGGGGCAAAGTTGGATTCCACTGAAGTCACTGGCTGCAAAAGGCAGTTTTGGATGTTGTTTGCCAGATAAAACTTGATCACTTAGAAAAACATTGAATGGAGAGAGTGATTAAACAAATTAAAACTGAACAAAATACTGTATCTGAAAAGATTTGCCAACCTATCATTTATCTATCTGCATTAAATACACACAAATCAAATAGGAGAGCCAGATACTAAAGATTTTTATTTATCAATCCTGACTAATGCTAGCACTGCAAATACCTTCCTGCCCTATGCTTCTTGCTCTCTGCTTTTACAGACTACAATACAAGGTTGAAGCTATCAGAGCATATCAGGTTATTTGATAGCTGGCTGGTCAGTTTGCTTTCTCTGAGTGACAATGTGTGGGCAGTTGTAGTCTGATCAGGAATGGAGGAGATGAAAATACGTGTTGATAAAAAGTTGCCCTGCTAAGCCATGTGTATAATAAGCCTTATTGCTTTCATGACGAAAATAAAACAGATTAAAAACCTGGTGTCAATAGCTCTCCTCCTTTCTGAATCTGTTGATAGTTGTGTAGTCTGGAACCATGCTAAGGACCTGATTTTTAGTTATAGTATTTTATTGAATGCCTTTGGAAGTGGTTACATAAAACTGCTAATTTCAAGATCCCAATTGTTTCTCTGAATAATTGCAGGAGGATTCTCTGCATGTGGCAAGAAAGCCGCAGGAGCACATATTGCTTTATTGCTCTGTGATATATGACATCGGAACAAGATACAGATACAGTCTTATGTTCTTGTAAAGTTAAGGTTTTCTACTTTTGAAATTTAAAAATATTTTTTATATCTAGTGGTAGTTGTATCACAGTTTCTTTTTTCCAGTATAAAAATGGGTAATAGAACCTTTATAGATGAATGTGGCTCAGAATTCTCTGGCACGTATTCACCAGAAAACATAAAACAACTTTGGGTAGACATCAGGGAGATAGATCTGCAAAGAGTTTTGCAGACTTAACAGTTGTTTAAGACTAAGTATGGAAGAAAAAGTTCTTGGAAATTTAAATGGCAATCTTAAAGACATGCAAATTCTGAATTTCTGTCTTCATGATCACATCTGTAAAAGAAAAGAGGATTTTGAGACTTGTTGTTGGAACTGGGCTGCCCTTTTAGAGAAAAGACAAAGAACTTTGTTGTAGCCAACATTGTGAAATAGTCAAGCAGTCATATTGGAGTCTTGTATTGCTAGAAAACATGGTTTTCTAGATAAGTAAAACATAGGTTTCTATTGATGGTTGCAGCAGTTGTAGAAGAAGAACAGTTCATACAGACATAGGGTACATGGGAAGGAAGTAGCACGAACTTTAAAGAATAGAGTAAAGAAGAAGGTAATTTTAAATATTATTTACACTACCTTAGCACTTTGGAACACGGTTTCTTATCTCGCACTTTAGGATTATACTTGGTGTGTACTCACACTGCGAATACTTGGCCAAAGAACTGGGTTCCCAAAACAGTCAAAATTATAAGTATAAAACATAGGACTATGCCTAGATTAGGACTGATGGGAAATTCCAGGTGATCGTGTCTGTCAGTGTAATGGGTAGTTGCTTTCATATTTAAACCATTTATTAAATAATTTAAAAAAATGTTGACATCCTGTGTGGAGAATCTGGCAGCCTCGGCAACACCCCAAAGAGGTTCCTGCTGGTCAAACTGTACTTGTAAGTAGCCAGTAGAAACTGTTCCTGCAGATGTAGAAATGGTTATGCAGGACAATCTTTCATACATAGGTAAGGTAGTGAGAAGATTTTTAACATATAGCTTAAGTTAAGCAGTAGGGATGGATCATGAAGTCATGGAGCACCACAGGTCAGCTTGGGGTAAGAACTGAGTAGAACAGCAATTTGGAGAGTCACATCCAGTCCAGCTGAAGGGTAAGGTGTGAGGACCATTGCAACCGAGGCTTTCCCAAAACCAGTGATTTCTATTTAGTCGTGTGCTGATGGTGATTGTCAAAGAATCAATGTGATTATATATGACAATATAATGATGATTAAAACATCCTGTGCTGTTGGTTGTGAAGTATCTTCCAAAGCAGGGATAGTTTGGCACATCTAGTTTTAATCAGATCGTTACTTCCTCCAGTATTTACAGGCAGATATGTGCTCCAAAATCATGCAAAATGAATCAGTAACTCCCTACACACTGCTGATTAGACTGCCAAAACACTTCTTTTTGAATACTGACTAAACCTTCTCTGGCATTTGCCAACTTTAAGGACCTAAAAGGTAGACTTATCTAATGGGTAGCATAACTGAAGAGACAATTTCTCTCATCTGTTTGCAATTTAGTTTCTTCCCTGAATCCTACTTCTAAAAAGAACTGAGTTTCCAGATAGTAGCTGGTATTCCAATATCCTGCTGCTGCTGAATTTAAAAGTTATCTTTACTGGATTTTCTGGAGAACCATGTTCCAGTCTTTCAGAAAGTATCACAAGTTATTCGGGGTTCAAATTTGCTCTACTGTTCAGTTAAGTGCCTTCCTTTTTTCATGTGACAGATTTATTCTACCTGTAAGTTATCTTTTTGGTCTTCTTTTCTTACCTCTAACATAAGCAGCTTTTCAATAACTTTAAAGATTTCTAGTGAAAGATGCGAAATAGCTTGCTCTCTGAGCAGTATAGAAATACTTGCAGGTCTGTCACTTTTCTCAAGCTGGAAAACAGATCTTCTACTTAATTTGCCTGGTAATTATATTATCAAATATCCTTTAGTTCTAATACCATGTCTCCTTTGTAGACATATAACCTTAGAATTAATTCTAATATGTTTCTTAAACTCCTGATCTGTCAACAGTCTTCAACCTTCAATGATCAGCCTAACTGTGAAAGAAATTAAATAATAGTTCTCTGTGTGTTGTATGTACATCCTTGGAAACAGGGCTATCTCGGAGGACTCTCAAAGTGTAGTGCAAAGCACAGATTCAAAGCTTTTATGTGTAGATTCTACAGGAATAAAAAAAACCCCAAAACTTTATAAAAAGCTAACCAATATTCACATAAATGTTTTAAAAATTCAGCTGCCACACAGATCCATCCAGTCCTTGATATTGTTTTCTCCACTGTCTGGTTTTTGATTCACAACATTTTATTTGCCATTTTGAGAACTGGACTAGGGTCTGTAAAGAACTGCTTGTGATGATTTCAAGATCTTATTTTTAGCAGTTATATGTCTAAATAATTAATTCTAAATTGGGTGGTATGAAGTTTATATTTGGAGCGATAAGTGGGTAGCATAGTTAAGTTTCGTTTTTTCTTTCTTTTTCTCATTTCTGTGAGAAACTTACAGTCTCTGCTACTCAGGTTTTATTAACCAGATCCTTTATCCATTAACTTCGGTATATAGGGTTAAAATTCTTAGAAAGAAATGAAATAAAAGTAAAAGCAGATTAATATATCCGTGAGGATACCTTCATATGAAGATAGGTGAAAATGAGCATTTTCAATAAAATCATTGAACAGAAGCTTATCAAAAGGCAGCATGGTTTAACAAAGCACCAATTTTCAAATCTTGCGAAAGAATGCATAAGAAAGCTACTAGTCCAGGCAGCTACTTGAATTATTGTACCTCCTTGTTTTGTCGTACCTCCTTGTTTTATCAATAAAATCAAGCTGGCTGCAGAACTACATTCCTCTTGACTTTTAGGGATGAAGCATATTCCGTATTATATAGGTACAAATGTTGTTGAAGGTCTGGCACTAAGAATCCGAGAAAGAACACAGCAAGCTACAACTGTGCTCATCTGTGTTATCGCAAACATGTGTGGATCCCTCTACATTTTCAGTGATATGCTATTTAAGAGATTCAATACCATCATTAGGGCTGTTTTTGACAAGGCTGGCCTTGGTGTAGGGTATACTGTCAGTTATTCTCTAAATTAATTTATGTTATGCATTCTTATCAATGCATTCACATCAATGCACTGCCCTAGGGGAGCACAAAAAAACAGACACTCAGCTTAGTGAGATAGAAATATAACTTTAAACAGAGCTCTTTAAAACCACCTGTGTCTATTCACAATTAAGAACTAGCACCTGTTTTTTCTTTTTTTTTTCATTTTATATACACAGTTACCACTGAAAATTTTTATTTTTCATGCAAAATCCAGATACTAAATTTTATGTAGTAAACTTCTGTACCAATTTGTCCAATGGTTGAATACAGAGGTCTGATGAGTAACTTAGGATTCTTCAAGTCTGGAAAAACAACAATTAAAACTACTTCAGCCTGACAATGAATGCCATTCTCAAGAGAGGATTCAGCTCAAAGACAGTGGGCCAGATCTACAGCTGGAATTAATTAATGACGAATTTGTCAGTAATTTGGCCAGATGTGTCTCAGATGAACTCTCCAGCTGAGGATGTTCCTCCACCTATAGCAATCCACCTATGATTCACCAAAATGATTTCATAACATAATTGCTACGTTCAAAGTTTCTTTCAACTTTTGCAAATACGTAAGAATCTCTTTTATCTTACATCTTTTTATTGGTATTTTTAGGCTTTTTTATATGTAGACCCTTGTGCAAACACAAAAATCTTTCAGGTTCCAACAGAAAACTCGTTATGTTAAATCCTATGTGAAGGTGAGGTTCTGCAGTTAACACCAGAAAATTAAAATATTGGTCTGGTTGAGTTTTGCCTGGTTTCCTACCTGTGGAGTTCCCTAAATCTTTCTTGTATAGAGCTACTCTGAAAGCTACGTAGGGCTGTTGCTAATGCAAATTTTACCTTCAGTGACAAGCCAGGAGAGCTTTACAATCTATATAAGGAATATTATATTCTTTATATGGAATAACCATTTATATGTAGTGTGTTTATGTAAGTTTAAAATTACAACAGGGCAGTATTCCTTAAGAAACAAACTGCTTTAACATGTTCTCCATAGTGAATCTTTATTCCTGCTGCAGATTTTGGGTGTCTCAATGTCTTTGGGACATTTTAGGACTTCTTACATCACAGCAAAGTGAAACCACATGATGTAATGTGGACACATGTTGCAAAGGCAGGAGACCTCAGTAGCCTCCAGTACATTCCTAACTCTGCCATGTGCAGAGCTGCTAAACGATACGGGAGGCTTACAGGTGAGATGCATTCTGTGGCAGAGTGGTGGAACAGACAGTCCTTTCCAGCATGCTCTCTTAGCAAGTAAGAGGCATTCCCAGAATAAGGGTAATAGAGGCAATCTCTCTCCATAGACCATAGGTAGGGTAGAGTACCTTATGGCTGTACCTACTGTTCAAAATGTCTTAGGTTAAATGCTTGATGTCTGCTGTGGCTACACACGCAAACAGTATATCTCAAAGCAACCCCTGCTTCTGGAACGTAGATTCCCCATCTTTAATTTAGCTTGTGGAAACACTCCAAATTTAACCGTATTCCAGACATGTTTATGGAACAGCTTTTCTCACATAATGAATGCTACCTTATTTAGGATGTTTGGATTGGATGACACAATTTAACACTTCCAATATTTATTATAAGTGGCTAATCCTAACTCCAGTTTCTGTGTTCATGATCAGAATGAAAGATTTTTATATTCCAAATAGGAAACTTATTCCTACTCCAGGCAACCAACTGTAATGAGTATTAGTGTACAGGACTGTTGGTTTGGCATATCTCCATATGTTATTAATTTCCATAACTTTTACCTTAACAGCCTTGTTCTGTGTGTTAATATCTTTCAGGTTCTAGGCTATCTTTCGAAGAACAATATCCATATCAAGTGTAAGATATTTATTGTGAACACTTAAATTGTATGTTAAAATCAAAGATCTTTTCACAGCTTGACAGGATTGTAGTTCTGAATTGTACAATTGTGTTTAAAATATGTCTTTCAACTTTTAGATGTTACATTTAAGTTTATAATAGACATGCATGATTTATGCACTGTCTATATAAGACTGTAGCTAATCTTTAGACCTCCATCAAATATCCTTGATTCCTTTTCAACTGAAATTAATATAGTTTCTGGTGAAAAGACAAAATATGCTTATGTAATACATACCACTTAGTGTTTTCATATGTATTGGAAATGTGTGTATGTTTTTTTAAGTATGTATACGTATGCAGGGATGTGGCACCCACAACTTCTCTGGGCAACCTGTTCCAGTGTCTCACTACCTTCATAGTGAAAAATTTCTTCCTGAGATCTAATCTGAATCTACCCTCTTCCAGTTTGAAGCCATTACTGCTCGCCCTATCACTACATGCCCTTGTAAAAAGTCCCTTTACAGTTTTCTTATAGGCCCCCTTCGGATACTGAAAGGCTGCTATAAGGTCTCCCCAGAGCCTTCTCTTCTCCAGGATGACCAGACTGGATGGGACTTTGAGCAACCTGGTATAGTGTGAGGTGTCTCTGCCCATGGCAGGGGGGCTTGGAACTAGATGATCTTTAAGGTCCCTTCCAACCTAAACCATTGTATGAGTCTATGGTTATCCCAGCTACTTATAGAGGAGAGAAGCTTTTGAAGCCAGTTAAGCGTAATGTCCTCTTGAATAAAATGCAAAACTGACTTTTGTTTGGATGAATATTTTATAGGCTATTCATGATTTATACACAGAGATTCTGATAATGAGTGGGTGGAATTAGACTTACAGCAGCTTTTTTCTTTCCAAAGGACACCACTTTATATTACAGTTGCTTTGTTTATAAGATAATCAAACTATATGTATATTTTTTCCAGTTTTATTATATAACATTAAAGAATAAAGGCTGTCCTTTTGTTTTAAAGGGCTCCACTTCTAAGTGCGTGTTAAACTCTGCTCTGTCAGTAGCCATATACTATATATTTGTGTGAATATGACAGAAAACAAGCCACGTATGAAGAAATCTCATCAGATTTGAGAATAGCAAGCATTAAAAAGACTTCTCCAGACCCTACAGAGCCTCTCCAAGTTTTCTGAGCAGTTAAAACTGTTTTTAATGGTTTAATAGAATTTTAAAGTAATTATGATAAAGTTCTCTCAGATAAATTGTATCATATTTAATCCTTCTTGACTGATTGTTGTTTCCTTTAATGCTATGAATTTTTGCAGTACTGTTTTTAGTGTTCTGATTCCATCCAAAACTTCAATTTACTCTTGAAAAACCTTTTGAAACTTCTCCAAGCCAGGAATCCCATGATTTAACTAGCTCTAGTTGGACATTTGTCCTTAATATCACACTTTAATCTCCCTTGTTGCAAATTTTGTAAATTACTGCTTGCACTGTCCTTGGTGAACATAGACAACAGTTGATCATTGTCCTCTATAGAAAGGGCATTATACATATTTGAAGACTGTGATCATGTTCCAGTTCAGTCTTTACTCTTCTAGACTAAACAAGCTCCATTATTTCAACCTTTCCTCATAGGTCATCTTCTGCACCTCTTATCATTTTTATTACTCTTCTCTGGAATCTATCCAGTTTGTTTACATCTTTTGTAATGACTTGAGCCTGGTCTGTGTCCGCTAACAGAACCACATTCCTCCTAATGTAGTTAAGACTTGGGTTTAAAACAAACAATTAAGACTAAATGGTTTGATCACAAAGTGACTCAGGTGTAAAACATGTTTGTGTGAGAGCTGTCTCTTCCTTACTAGGCCTAAAACAATACTTGTACATTTTCTTAGTGAAGACAAAAAAAAAAAAAAAAAAAAAAAAAAAGGGTGGTTTTTAATGTATGGGAGTGATTAAACTACTTTGTGAAAAATCTTGAGCTTCATCCTGTCACTTCTGACTACTTCTGTCAAACGTGAGATGTCTCCAGAATTTACTTCTTTTTTGTGAATAATGATTGGTATGGTACTCCCGGCCTACTGCAATGCTTAGGATCTGCTGCTTAAATCCAGACAGAAGCAATCATTGTCCAAATGTTAAAGCAAATATTTTCTGTAGTTCTAGAAAGTTAAGCTTTGCTTTTTAAAAATTAAAATAAAATTCTCTTATAAACATTTAAAAACACTCAGGAATTTAGAGCAAAATCATAGACTTCACAGTCATGTAAAGTTAAACATTGCCTTTAACCTGATATAAATGTTAAGCAAATTGTGTACAACGTGATCTGACATTTGATATCTGTTCAAAAGACTGAAATAATGAAATAAAGCAACTTGTGACTATAGCACAAGTCTTATGAGGAGTGGCAGAGGGAACTGGGATTGTTTAGCCTGGCGAAAAGGAGGCTGAGGGGAGATCTTAGTGCTCTACAACTACCTGAGAGGAGGTTGCAGTGAGGTAGGGGTTGATCTCTTCTCCCGTGTAACAAGCAATAGAATAAGAGGAAGTGGCCTCAAGTTACACCAGGGGATGTTTAGATCGGATATTAGGAAAAAATTCTTCACCAGGAGGGTTATCAAGCATCGGAACATGTTGCCCAGCGAGGTGGTTGAATCACTGTTCCTGGAGGGGATGTAGAAGTAGTGCTGAGAGACATGGTTCAGTGGAAACTTGGCAGTCCTAGGTTAACAGTTGGACTTGACAAACTTAAAGGTCTTTTCCAGACTAAATTATTCTATAATTGTATGAATATCATATTGTTTGTGCTCAAGAATATGCGAGATTTTTTGCTCTGAAATGAGGTGTCCTTCCACTTTAAGTGTCATGTTGTCTAAATTCATCTTGTTCCTCTTACATGGAATTCAGTTCTAGATGGAGAGATGGTTTTCGCCTTGGTGTTATCCATTTAGTTTACAGTTTCCTACAGAAACTTTAGAAGACTCTAGAATGTTATTGAATTATACTTATTTAACAGCTGGGATTTAAAGCATGTATATATTAAGCATATCTCCACCAGTAAACTAATTGTGCAGAACTCCAAACAATTCTGAGACTTCAGATTGCCGAAATGAGCATACCCTGTGCAAGTATGCAGTAGATAACACCTGAGTACTGCAAAGTATAACTACCTGTGAAAAAGAAACTACTTTGGTTTTGATACGCTGCTGTAATGTGTGCAGTTTCATCCTGGTGCTCGGAGCAGCTGTCTGTTGGAAATGTATTTGGTGACTGCTCAGTAGGAGCTGCTTGTAACAGCTAATAACAGACAGTATCCAGCAGATATGCTTTGGACTGAGAAATAGTTATCAGGCATCTCTTTCTCTCCCCATATTCCCTACCTCCTAACTCTTTCTCTTATTTGTATTTATATTCCCTGGTACTTTCCCAAAAACTCAATTACAGATTGCATACTGCTCAACTACCAATATCTTCTTTCCCAAACACTTGTTGTCTCTCAGGCCTTTTCAAGCCTTATTCTTCCTCAGAAGACCTGTGCACACACAGATTCAGAGTACACCTCTCTACTCAGAGTTCTGAAGAGCTGATCTGATGGCTTATCTTCACCAGGTTGTTCAGAATTACAGGCTGACTCTCTCCTAGGCACAGAGGCCATCTGTGCTGGCCAGTGGGCAGCTGAGAGGATACCCACCCCTGACATCTGCCTCAGGGAGGTGCTGTACCCCTCTCGGATTTATTGGGAAATCTATTTCTGAAATGGCAATACAGGTTCAGATGCTCATAGGGCACAGAAGACATGTAGAAGCAGCACTCCGCTAGGAGTAGCAACAAAATATTCTAATGTTCTTTAGACCTTTGTGCTGGTTTTGCCTGGGATGGAATTAATTTTTTTCATATAGTAGCGAGTACGGATTTGTGCTGAAAACAGTGTTGATAACACAGGGATGTTTTCATTACTGCTGGGCAATGCCTACACAGCATCAAGGCCTTTTCTGCTCCTCCCCCTGCCCTACCAGTGATTAGGCTGGGGGTACACGAAAACTTGGGATGGTGGACAGCTGTGGGAAGAAGAAGGAAGGGGGGATGTTTGGAGTTATGGTGTTTTGTCTTCCCAAGTAATCATTACATGTGATGGAGCCCTGCTTTCCTGGGGATGGCTGGACACCTGCCTACTGATGGGAAGCAGTGAAAGAATTTCTTGTTTTGTTTTCCTTGCATGCATGGCTTTTGCTTTACCTATTAAAACGTCTTTATCTCAACCTATGAGTTTTCCCACTTTTACCCTTCCAGTTCTGTCCCCTACCCCACCAGGGGAGAATTGAGTGAACAGCTGTATGGTGCTTAGTTGCTGGCTGAAGTTAAGCTGCAACAACCTTACAGCTAGCAGACTGGTCTGGGCAAGTCCAATGGTCAATGCAAACTGCAGCCAGGAGACGGTGAGAGGGACAGAAGGGATTAATGATTATTGTAAGCAATAGAAATCATAGAAAGGGAAGAAATCTGAAGATTAAACCTCATTGTGGTTGGTTTGGGGCTTTTTTAAGAATTACTTTTCTGTCCTGGTCTGAGGACAAAAAGTCTGATGGAGACTGGAGATTAACAGTAGACTATTGTGGCCTGAATTAAGTTACACCATCACTGAGTGCTGCTGTGCCCGACACGCTAGAACTTCAGTATGAACTGGAGTCAAAGACAGCCAAGTGGTATGATACAATTGACATTGCTAATGCATTTTTCTCTATTCCTTTAGCAGCAGAGTGCAGGCCACAGTTTGCTTTCACCTGGAGGGGTGTCCAGTACACCTGGAAGTGATTGGCCCAGGGGTGGAAACATAGCCCTATTGTTTGCCATGGACTGATCCAGACTGCTCTGGAAAAGGGTGGAGCTCCAGAACACCTGCAATACATGATGACATCATTGTGTAGGGTAATACAGCAGAAGAAGTTTTAAAGAAAAATAAGAAAATAATCAAGATTCTTCTGAAAGCAGGTTTTGCTGTAAAAAGAGGTAAGGTCAAGGGGCTTGCATGAGACATCCAGTTTTTGGGAATTAAATGGCAAGATGGACGTCATCAGATCCCAATGAATGTGATTAACAAAATGACATCTATGTCCCTACCTACTAACAAAAAGGAAACACAAGCCTTTTTAGGCATTGTGGGTTTCTGAAGAATACGTATTCCAGGTTATGATTAGATTGTGAAACCTCTCTATGAAGTGACTTGAAAGAAAAATAAGTTTATGTGGCGCCATGAGCAACAACAAGCCTTTGAGCAAATTAAACAAGAGATTGTGCACGCAGTAGCCATTGGGCCAGTCCGAACAGGACAAGACTTTAAAAATGTGCTCTACACTGCAGCCGGAGACAATGGTCCTAACTGGAGCCGCTGGCAGAAAGCGCCAGGGGAGACTCAAGATCGACCCCTAGGATTCTGGGCTTGAGGATACAAAAGCTCTGAGGCCAACTATACTCTAACCGAGAAAGAAATCTTGGCAGCATATGAAGGAGTTTGAGCTGCTTCAGAGGTAATTGGTACTGAAGCACAGCTCCTCCTGGTACTTCAATTACCAGTACTGAGCTGGATGTTCAAGGGTAAAGTTCCTTCTACTCATCAGGCCACTGATGCTACCTGGAGTAAGTGGGTTGCCTTAATCACTCAGAGAGCTCAAATAGGAAACCCAAATCATCCCGGAATTGTAGAAGCGATCACAAACTGGCCTGAAGGCAAAGACCACCAGAGGAGGTGGTAACACGTGCTGAGGAGGCCCCACCATATAATGAACTCTCAGATAATGAGAAACAGTATGCTTTGTTTACTGACGAATCTTGTCTATTTGTAGGAAAACACTGAAGGTGGAAAGCTGCCTTGTGGAGTCCTACATGATGAGTTGCAGAAGCTGCTGAAGGGCAAGGTAAAGTGAGTCAATTTGCAGACGTAAAAGCCATCCAGCTGGCCTTAGACATTGCTGAATGAGAAAAGTGGCCAATACTCTATCTCTACACTGACTCATAGATGGTGGCAAATGCTCTGTGGGGGTGGCTAAAGCAGTGGAAGCAGAGCAACTGGCAACGCTGAGGTAAACCCATCTGGGCTGCTGAATTATGGCAAGCTAGGGAAACTAGTCGTAAAGGTATGTCATGTAGACGCCCCACTGAGGAACATCAAAACAATCAGCAAGTGGACCAGGTTGCTAAAAGTTTCCAGGCAGACTTGGATTTGGAACATAAAGGTGAACTATTCTTAGCTTGGTGGGCCCATGACACTTCAGGTCATCAAGGAAGGGATGCAATGTATAAATGAGCCTGTGACCAAAGGGTGGATTTAACCACGGACAATATTGCACAGGTTATCCATGACTGTGAAACATGCGCCAAAATCAAGGAAACTAAATGGTTAAAACCATTGTGGTGTGGGGGATGATGGTTAAAGCATAAGTATGGGGAGGCTTAGCGAATTGACTACAAGCCAGGGTAAGCGCTATTTGTTTACAATAGGGAAGGCAAGCACTAGATGGTTGGAAATCTATGCCATACCCTACTCCACTGCCTGGAATATTATCCTGGGCCTTGAAAAGCAAGTCTTGTGGCGACACGGTACTCCAGAAAGAATTGAGTCAAATAGTGGGACACATTTTAAAAACAATCTTATAAGTAATTGGGCTAAAGAACATGGCATTGAGTGGATATATCTGTCCTTGTTTGAGATTTTGTTCAGTAATTCTACTTTATAACTAGGCCTCTTCCAACTGCTGAAATTAACAGCATGTTGTGCAGAAAACTGTTTGTTTTCAGAATGGTAAGACCCATGTTTAAAGTTGATGTCAAGGAATGGTATGCAGAGAAGCTCTTGCTTATACTTATTGCTATAACACCCCAGGGCAGCCAACTTTGTTATTTGCCCCGTTGGAGGGTCGGAAGTGGAAAAGCATAGTGGGGTCACGCCTGCAGGGAGGAGGGGACAGGACAGGTGACCTAAAACTGACAAACAGGGTATTCCATCCCATCTGCCTCATGCTCAGTCAAAGGGTCAAAGGGCCAGTCCTCTTTCTTCCATGGCCAGTGTCCGAGGAGGATTCTGTCTGCCTGCCTTTGATCCTGATCCGTGTGTTCCTGAATCCAGATCTGGTATCCATTTCCTGTCTGTCACGGAGTCCAGTCTGGGACTTCCCCAGTGCCTGCTAGTGGTATGACTGTCATCCTGGGAACCTCATGGGGGTTTGCATATATTTTGTTATTTTCTTTTTATTGTTTTATTATTAGTATTCCATTAAAGTAGTTTTGTTCCTGCTAAACTCTTTAAGTCTCTCTTTTTTTCTCTCTCCTGCCTCCCTTCGGAGTAGAACAGGAGAGAGGGAACATCTGTCGATCTGCCTGATTGGGCCAATCCGGACCAAACAATGACATGTTCACTTCTTGTTTAATATTTCTAGTCTTTTTCATTTTATTGATTCCTAAGTCATTACCATTGCTTTTTTTACATAGACACAAGTCCTTAACTTGCAGCTGCCTGCTAGCAATAATTAAGTATGCACTATGGGACATGATGTTTTTTGCTTCTTTGCCTTAAGCAATCACTTGAAAACTAAAAAACGTGGCTAAGGCAGGGGGTTAAAGGGATTTTATAACATTCTAGTTTTGCAAATATTTGTAAAAGGCTAATTTTTTCCCTGGTCTCCAAAGCTCAGCTTTTGACCCTGTGAGGCTGGTAGATTCCACTGAAAGCTAGATTTAGTGTTTTACGTCATCATTCCTAGCTCCCCTTATGTTCATGTTTGTTTGTGCCAGGCTTTATATGCAATGTGGGTCAGATTCAACTAAGCACAATTACTTTGGTAACAAGTCCTTGAAAAGAAATCCCTTTACTTTTTTTTCCTTTTTTTTTATTTTCTTTTTTTCTTCAATAATCATACCTAACTAATAGTGTACTTTAATAGTCTGGTGATTTTTTGGTTGTTTTTAATGTATGTGTCTGCAAACTGGTGCAGCACTGACAGTTACTTAATAAGTTACACATCTTTTTTTCTGTGTCCAATAGCATGGGATTCAGCTTGAGAATGACAGCTGAATTTAGCTTTCTAAACCATGATAGCTGTCTGGGCTTCAAGTACTGTGGAGATGTAGTCACTATCAAAGAGTTCCTAATCTTGTGCTGAATCCTACCCATAATCTTACCCTGGGTTTGAAGCATTTGCTCTGTCCTTGCTGAGACTTTAACTTGAAAGCCATTCTTAAGCTAATGAATCTTTTCACTAGAAAAAAAATGATTAAACTGATGGAGAAAAGGAAACTTTGGAATTTCCCTTCATTTAGGCTAGGAATCCAGAAGTTATATACCCAGTCAAAAGTTCCACCTGTGTCAAACCCATAAAATGAGAACAGAAAAATCCTGCCAAGTTGTCAGAGCATTTTGGTATTTCCTTACCCAGTCAAAACTGTAAAGGTAAGTTCAACTATGGAGGAAAAGTCTAAAGACAGTATCTCAGTAATCCACTCCCACGACTGGTGATATGTCTCACAATTTTAGCGGAGTGTATCTGTTCATGATACATGTTTTTTACTGTATCATCTAAATAATGATAGTGATTGTTTTTGCTGTTCTTTTGTAAAATACAGCCTCCTTTCCCCTTCCTTGTCCACATTCACATGTCACAATATCTTGCTGTTTGCAATGGTATATAGCATGTTCTTCCATCTGAAGAGCTAATGGGTGGCCTGAAACAGAGGAAATAGAGGCAATAGATTGGCCTTAGTTCCTGTGAAAAAAAGACTATAAAGGTTTCATACAATTTAACTTTTCTGCCTGTTCATAACTCAGTGTTGTCTTGTTATTTGAAATAAAGCATCAGATTTTCCTTGAATATGTCAGTCAGGGAAGATTTGAATGAAGTTCATACAGGCATGTATTCAAATGTAGTCAGAAGCTTAATAATCAGACAGATTTTTTCCATTGCTGTGGAAGGAGGTAGTGATGTAGGCCAGTGATACAACCAGGCAAGATCACGTGTCTTGTAAGCAAGCTTTTTAGTCATGCTCTAAACCTTAAAATAACCCTGAATACTCTCAATTTTTAGCAATGAGGGAAAAAAAAACCCAAAAAAACCAAACCACAAGCTCTTCATTATAGTCTGTCCCTTCCCATTCTTCATTCCTCGGAGATTTGGAAAGAGAGACCTACCACCTGCCTGCCAGGCAACATGTCAAGGGTTCCTTATGCTTTTTTCCAACTACTTGCCAGAAACTGGGTTAAGGAAAAAGCAGGCTGAAGATGAGCCAGCCTTGGAAGCCTGCCTCGTGCCAGTAAGGTGCTGAGCGACCGAAGGCGCTCTCCCATCCTGAGCCCTGCACATTGCCAGCCCAGGGCTTAGTGCCTGTACATTAAATAAGTTTTGCCTATGTATCTCCTTTCTCACAAGCTTATCCTCTGCAATACTTTTTATCCATAAATAGATGACAGTTGTGTATATGACCTAGTCAGCTTTAAAAGAAACAGGCACTCCATGTACTAGTTTACTTGATGTGAGTAATATTTAGGTTAAGAACAATGAGTCCTTTCGTAGTACTACCAGCACTCCACAAGATGTCATACTATGACAAAAATGGCAATTTCTGGGTACCTGGAAAGTACTGCAGTACTAACCTTCCATTAACAGACAGTCTGTTCAGGCAGCTTCGGCTTAAGTTGTTCAGACAAGCAGAAGGTCACCCTTGAGCAAGAATGTTCTGAGATCTATTGTAATGTCTTGCCAAGCACTGAATTGCCAACTTGATTTCATCTCTAAATTATTAAAAGAACATGTGAACAAATGCACCCTCAAGCTCTAACTCGTAGCTCTACAGAAGTTACAGAGTCAGGGGAAGGGAAAGAAATTGCACCAGGTTGCCCAACTAGCAGCTCTGTTCTCTCGTCTATTTTGAATATACTTTATGGTTACCAAGAGGGGATCATAAAAGTACCAAAACCAAGGAAGTTGCTGCAACTCTCAAACCTCTCACTTTATGCAGTGAGCACTTCTTTGAATGCTTCTAGAAATTGCTGTTGTTATTGTAATTTTGGATCCATTGAAGTAATCATTTTAATATTTGCTTAACAGCCCCACCCCCCACCCCCAATATGTGCAACATCACTACATATTACTAAAATAATATTTATTTTCTGCCAACTCCAGACTGAAGGATTCCTTACCTTCTCACCATCCTTCCACATTTGTCACTGCATTTGTTATATCTTTCTTGGACTGCCTGACAGTTCATTCCACACGTAGTGATGTACTTATTAACTTCACATCTCTTTTATGTATTTTGAGATGTATAAATACCTCTGTCAGAAATTATTTTCAAGTGTTAAAATGTGTTTAATGTTACAAAGCAATAAGAAATAGAAATGTGCTCCTGGAATGTGAGTACCACATAGTGAAGGAAAAGAGGAAAACAAACATGGTTAAGTCCTATTTAGGTTAGGGTTAGGTTAGAAGAACACTGTTTCCGTACGCATATAACTATAAATGAAAATAATATGTTTTCTCCTACAGACTGTTTCTCCTTACAAATAAAAAAACCCCCAAACCCATACAGTGCTAATTTGCTTCTTCAGTCCTTAACCTACCCAGTAGACAAAGAAATGTAATTCATTATGAAGGTGCAAAATAGTTTAGCCAGTGCAAAGCAAGTTAAGTCTTCCTATCCTGACCTCTCTTTCTTTCCCCGCTCATTCGTTGAGCAAAATTAGCTTATCTTTGAAAGACTTACACTATTCAAATGCTATTGATAAGTTTATTTCATGCTAGAGAAAACAGGAGGAGATAACAATTTGCTAATTATGTAGCAGTCTGTGCCGTACAGTGCAGAATGAATCTGGTTGGAAAGGGATAATGAATAAATAAACTGTTGAAATCACTTATATTGCACCTTTTATATATTTCTAACTAAATATTCATGAAAAGAAACTAGAGGGGTAACTGATACTTTGAGGGATAGTTCCATCTTTCTAACGAAAAGAATTAAGTTTAAAATTGAGGACCAAATTATTTGATTTATCTTTACCTTCTTATTCCAAGGAGGGGATTTATTGTTTATTAAATAAATGTTGAAAATTTTATGTACACAAAATGACACTAATGGAGATCTGCCAGTCTGAGTTGCAGTCAGGGATGTGCTATTTTTAGGGAGAAGTGGAACATATATAATGTTCTATTGGACAAACCATTTTTTTGGTGTATTTTGAGACACACAAAGCCTGTTCCTTGAGTAATGAGAAGAGAAGCTTATTTGATCTAGTCCTGAGCGTTGCAATGCTTTTGTGTTACCCCTTATGCCCATGCTCAGATCAGTTGACTGAGTAAGAAATATCCTTCCCTAGAGCCTTGTCTCATAACGTTTTTAAGCCATGATGGCCAAAACTTCAGTGTTATGAGGAATGACTAGTTAAGACAGAGAATATTAGATTGTTGATTGTAATGTGGTTTCGGAGCCAGCTAATAAGAAGGGGAAAGCTGGCAATACTGAAAGCTGAGTATTGATTGCAAGAAAAGGTATTATTAAACAGAATCCTCAGGGAGCTTAACTTTGCTGTTTTCACTTACTGAGTGTGCAAGTGAAATTTGCTGAGGATGCAGGGCTAGGAGGTATGATCAATATAAAGGACATCAGAGTTCTCAAATATAACTAATATCTAGATGATCTTGAAATCTCAAGGAATAGAATTAGAATAAAACTGATTAGTATAAAATTTAATATTTAAACTGAAAAGTTACTAAGAACAGATGTAAAGTAGGCGCTTTTTGGCTTTCAACAGCTGGAGAGAAGGACACGAAGCAGTGATTCAGTTATCTTCCGAACATGTCATGGTGCCATGAGATGGTAAATTCAATTTCTGTTTACCTCAGCAGAGGTAGGCACATGTAGCATCATTGTAGAAAGAACAGATATTGGTTCCTCTGAAATGCTCTGCAAGATTATGGCCACTGATACTCAAGACAGATGAACTCAGCTTAGAGTAATTGTGGGGAAGGGCTATTAGGATGAAGCAGGGAAGAGATTTGAGCATTCTTGTTTGACCAAATCCTTATCAATTTTTTTTTTTTTCTTAACACTGTCTAAAAATACATTAGTGGAAGGAGAGGTATATGAAATAAAGTGCAATAGGCACAGCAAGAAAGGTGTCCAAACTCATCAGTTAGCCTCAGTACGTTAGCCTGAAAATTAGACACTAGTACACAGTTATCACAGCAGTGAAGTTCCAAGAAAATCTTCAAATAAGAATAATAAGGACAGAGGTATATTATATTGTAAGAATAGGACTTAATGAGCAATTTTATCATAGGCAGTAACCAGGAAGTCAGTCTGACAGTCTCAAAGGGACCTTGCTCATCCAGCCCAGTGGTTTTAACAAAGGCGGATGTATTGTTCAACCTTCTTTTGGATTATGCAGACATCCTCAATCTTCTCCAAATTACGGTTCTAAAGAATTAGTTTATGTTTTTCAATATTTCAGACTGCCTGAGAAGTGTCCTGTGCAGAACACTAAACAAAATATTAATAGCAACATGCTTTCCTTCTATCCAGATAGCCGAAGTAGATACTGGGAAGAGACTAACTTAAATGGATGAATGGCATTCTTCCAAGTCACAAGGAAATAGAATATGTGAGTAATAATAGTTTACTATACAATAACCAGGATTACAAGAACAATGACTACAGTACATTTCATTGACATATTTAAATTGCTAAGGTTTTACTTTTCCACCTGTCAGACTTCCAGTTTCCATATATATCCAAGAACTTGTCAGCCTGCAAGAAAGAAATTCTTTGACATCCTGTGCACTTATTCAGACAAAAGATCTCTAAAATAGTAGAGATTTTAATAAGGTGACCTGGTCACTTTAAAAATATTTTAAAATTTACTGGCAAAGTTCTGAAACTCAAGTTTTCTACCTGCCTGGCTGAAAGCTATTTTAGCTTGCTTGATGTCCTTTCTTACAACTAGTGACATCCTTGTGTGAGGGTAGAAGGTCATGGTTCAACCCGAACGAAGAAAGGGCTTAGTTTAAACTTGAGTTTCTTATATCTTAGTTGAATATCTGAAATGTGAAGTATCATTTAGGATCCTCCATTAACTCTTTCTGTTAGGCTATTCCACATATATCATACTCTTAGGAGTTTTATACAGAGGTTTCAGTAAAAGTTTAATTATTAAAACATGGAATAGAGTCAGTAGCAGTGCCTGAAAGCCCTCAGTTGTCCTGTCTGACAAAGGGGGCTTTCTTGTGGATTAATTTGTCTTTGTCTAATGGAAGCTAAACTCTGAGCTCCTGTGTTCTGTGGGGGTCTTTCTCAGAAAGCTACAGGTTGAGGTGGAAAGGCAGTCCTATCCCCTAGCCTAAACCTAGTCTAAACCTTAGATAATGCCAAGAAAATGCCAGCATTTTGGAATTTCCCAATATTTTTTTTAAAAAGAGGCATCTGAAATTCAGTATTTATAGGGAAGTTCCAATCCATAAGGCTGTTGGAAGGAAGTTTTTTGAGGAAGGAGCCTCCCATTTTAAAAAGAAGAGGGATTTCATATTTCTCATGATTCCTACAAAGAACTGGCAATAATAGGGAGACAGGCTGAAAAGCTGCTGAATTTCTTATGAGGACTAGAAATTTGAATAAAGTTCAGGTCAAAGTTTTGGAGTAGAGCATCTTCTTCCAAACTGCTGGCAAACGTCCCATTAAGTAAATGCTAAGTAAGTGGGCGTAATTATGTATTTTGTATGATAATTGTTCTATTTATAAGAATTCCCAGAATAAATTGCTGTTTTCTATAATATTTATTCTTTTATAATTCTGGATATTGTATCAAGAAGACATTGACTAAGAAGATAAGTCTAGCTTGTATCTTTAAATAAGGGTTGCGGTGACTTTCTCTGGGTCTAAAATGACACCATATGGAACTAAAAAATGGTAGTTGAACTTTACAACATTAGTAAGCAGTTCTTTCTTACAGGTATTTGAATTGCAATGGGATGAAATGGTGTAAGGATCAACACCCATTATTTTCAATGTGAGGGATCTCTTTCAAGAAACGTAGCTCTCAGCCACTCACCTGCATTTTGGATACCTCAATGAATCTTCCATCTCTGGCGCGCTCACTTGTGTGAAGCTCTGCTTAACGAATGACTGAAAACTTTTTGCTGGAACATGAGTGGGTTAGAAAAGTTGCTTTTGGCAGTAACTCTTGCCAGGCATGCATTAGCTTTTCCTCTAATGCAATAACTCTTACATCACATGTACCAGGCAATGTTAACCACCTGCTGAACTGTTTCAAAGAGGCAGTTAGTTCCCTCTCGATGTCTTTCCCCCACTCCTCAATACTACTGTATAGACCCTTTGACTTTGGTAATAATCTTCTAAACTGTTTAAAATGTTCTGCTGCTGTTTAGTCCATCTGTTCCTTGCTGACAGTTGTCTGACCCCCTCTGTTCACCATATTGGCAATGGTTAAACTAATGCCAAAAAAGGTAAAAATGTGTTACCTTGTTCTCCTGCGTAGCTGTTTATCTTCCCCTTGTTTATCATTCTTTAAATTAGAAAGTGAAATCCTTGCTCCAGATGCAGCCAAATCCAGCACTGATCCTACTAATAATGGGGAAAAAAGTAATAAGGGTGATATTTCAGTAAACATGGACTGTAGTACTGCTTTCCAAACCTATTTTGGAGTCTGTTCAGCAAAAGGGTTTAATTTTCCCAAGGGCTGATATCACAGTAGCCCAGAAGTATAATACAGAATAACATAAATAAAACATGAAATTTCAAAGGCATATAAATATTATCAACTTTTGCTTTTGTGGAATAAGATTACAGAAGGCACCATCAAAATCCCTTGAAGCAACAGTAACATGAATAGACAACTGTTCTGACTAGTCTTGTGTTTTGATAGGAAAGAGATACAAATACAGTATTTTGCTTTGATTCAGCTTTAGGTTAACATTTCTGCCAGTTTAAGGCTAAATCAGACAAGATTCTGATTTGGCTTTGGCTGAGCCAGAAATTTCCTGAGCTCTTTTCAGGAGATTTTAGCCATCTTGAATAGCTAATATGAAAAAGAGATTATTATTTACCTTCCAAAATTCTTGAATCTGAGTATTCTTGGGGAATCAGATTTAAAAGAAACATTTTTCTGATTTTACAATGGATTTCAACCTATATAAAGAGAGGAATTCCACATTAATGATTTTTGTAAATGTAAAAGTCAAAGAAAGAAAATATGGTTAAACATTAAACCATTCATCTGGCAGGAAAGCTTTTCAGAATACTATGCTAAAATAAGACACTTGATGTTAAAGTAGCTTACAGAGAAAGAAAGATGAGCTGACATACTCTGTTAATTTTAATGTAGTTTTTAAAAAGAGAAAACCTGAAAGCTTTAAAAATGTTCTCATGATGAAGACAGTTTATGTGTTTTTTCTCAGAAGAGGTTCTAGACAACTCACAGGCTTCTGCCATTCAGAACAGCAGAAATAAACCTTGGCTTTTTGGGCTTCACCAGTTTTGGCCTTCTGCAGGATTTTGGCACTGGCATGCTTTTTTGTTTGATTTGGTATGTGTCTTTCACTCATAATGATCGAATAAAATTTAAAGTGTGCAGGTTGAGATTACTAGTTAGGAAGTGGGTATGATTTTAATTCTGAGTATCAAAGAATCCACAACTTCTTATTGAATCATAGAATGATTTAGGTTGGAAAAGACTTTAAAGATCATCTAGTTCCCAACCCCCTGCCATGGGCAAGGACTCCTCCCACTAGACCAGGTTGCTCAAAGCCTCATCTAGCATGGCCTTGAACATTTCTAGGCGTGGGGCCTCCACAACTTCCCTGGGCAACATGTTCCAGTGCCTCACTACCCTCATGATGAAAAATTTCTTCCTGTAATCTAATCTAAATCTACCCTCTTCCAGTTTGAAACCATTACCCCTCATCCTATCACTGTATGCCTTGTAAAAAGTCCCTCTCCAGCCCTTCAGATAATGGTTCTCCCCAGAGTCTTCTCTTCTCCAGGTTGAGCAACCCCGACTCTTAGCCTGTCCTCACAGGAGAGGTGCTCTAACCCTCTGGTCATCTTCGTGGCCCTCCTTTGGACTGACCCCAACAGATCCCTGTCCTTCTTATGTTGGGGCCTCCAGAGCTGGACACAGGACTCCAGGTGGGGTCTCACGAGAGGGGAGTAGAGGGGCAGAATCACCTCCCTCGACCTGCTGGCCACACTGCTTTTGATGCAGTCCAGGATACGGTTGGCCTTCTGGGCTGCGAGCGCACATTGCTGGCTCATGTTCAGCATCTCATCTAACAACACATTTAAGTCCCTCTCCTCAGGGCTGCTCTCTATTCATTCTCCACCATCACTCTTTCCTGATTTGCTGGACAGCTTCCTGGAAATCTTGGTGCCGTTAAATTCTTAATGACCTTAAGGAGAGTGCATGGCTCTTTAATCATTCTTTATTCATTAGGAATTGTAATTTTATTTTTTTCCCCTCTCCTGATGAATTTCCATCAGTATTATTAAGAGTTTCTCCTTCACTCAACTTTTCCAATCTCAAATTCTTGCTTCCCATGATACTCAAGTTTCAACTGTTCCCTAAGATCAACAATCAGATGCTGATTGCTATAGTTTTCACTGTCAGGGAGGGACTACTCCCCTTTTGCCACCAGCTTTTGACCTGTAAAATAATAGCAAGAGATATTTCTCAGGCATGTACCAAAAGGAAAAGGAAAAGAGATTTCCCTGCCAAGGATCTTTTGCTCTCCTGAGGCAGCCAACACATTGTCAGATGCAGAGGTAAAAACACTAGTGGATACAGAAAAATAATAAATAAGAGAACAATTATTTCACCTAATATTCACTCAACCTGATGAGATTAATTTCAGTTTCAAAAAGCAATGCTGGAAATACGAAGAATGCTCAACCTAATGTCAAATTCCTGGAAAAAAATGTGTTGGATAACATCATTGTCAGGAACCTAGGAAATAAAACTGTGGACTTGTCAGGAACTAGCTAGGTTAAACTAATCTCTCTTTCCTCCAAAACAGGCTAATAGACTTTTTGCATAGAGAAACAATTAATACAATATTTTGGCTGTGAGAAGCATTTTGACAGAGTTACTGTCATAAGCATTGGGTACCTGATAAAAATAAAACCTTGCTGTTTTGCAAGTGCATACATTGACAACAGGGCACACATTTTTAAAGTTGCCCATTCAATTTGACTCTGAAAGAGTCTCTTATGCTTCCAGTATTTGTGAATACTTTCCACTTTTAACTTGGAGTTGGAAGTATCACAGAATCACTTTGCTGGGTCAGAAACTGGCTGGGGCTGGATGATCCCAAAGAGTGGTGGTGAATGGAGTTAAAACAAGATCATGGCCGGTCGCAAGTGGTGTTTCCCAGGGCTCAGTACTGGGGCCTGTTCTCTTTAATACCTTTATCAATGACCTGGATGAAGGAATCAAGTGCACCCTCAGTAAGTTAGTGGATGGCACCAAATTAGGTGGGAGTGTCAACCTGCCTGAGGGTAAGATGGCCCTACAGAGGCATCTGGACAGGCTGGGTTAATGTGTTGAGGCCAATGGTACGCAGTTCAACAGAGCCAAGTGTTGGGTCCTATACTTGGGTCACAACAACCCCATGCAGTGCTACAGGCTTGGGGAAGAGTGGTTGGAAAGCCACCTGGTGGAAAAGGACCTGGGGTGTTGATTGACACCCAGCTGAATATTGCCAGCAGTGTGTCCAGGTGGCCAAGAAGGCCAATAGCATCCTGGCTTGTATCAGAAATAGGGTGGCCAGTAGGACTAGGGAAGTGATTGTACCTGTATACTCAGCACTGGTGAGGTCACACCTCAAGTACTGTGTAACAGGTGATAGGATGAAAGGAAACAGTCTCAAGCTGTGACAGGGGAGGTATAGACTGGATATTAGGAGAAATTTCTTCAGCAAAAGGGCTATTAAGCATTAGAACAGGCTGCGCAGGGAAATGGTGGAGTTACCATCCCTGGTACCCATACCCTAAAAGACAGGTAGATGTAGTGCTGAGGGACATGGTTTAGTGGTAACTTGGCACTGTTAGGTGAACAGTTGGACGTGATGATCTTAAAGGCCTCTTCCAACCAAAGCGATTCTATGATTCCATGATTTAAAACTTGCCAACAAAGAGAGAAATATAAAATATTCTCCACAGACATTATAGAACGGACAAAAAGGTGTCTTGAGCTTAAATTACTCTGAGAAATGTTTAGGTTAGCAGGAGGAAAACACCTTTCCAGCACAGAGTAACATTAAACAGTGAAATAGGCTCCTGTGATCTCCAAATAAATGGTGTTCTATCCAGAAACTCCAGGGCTTCTTAGGAACAGCTCAACAGATACTTGCCAGGAGTACAATAAATGAATCTGGTCTTGCTAGCAGTGAGTGGAAAAGTTCTTTAAAGTCCCTCCACTTTTGTCTCTATCTTTCTCCTAAATGTTTGACATAGTCTATACCACACATATGTTTGTAGCTTTTTTATTTTTAATTGGGGGTGTCTTTGTCTGGAGTCGAAGGGGTTTGGGTTTTCTACCCTCACCTCCTCATCCAGCCAGTGGTACCACTGAGCCGCATGTAGCTTGACAGTGTTAATAGATATGGTCGGCTCTCCCTCTAGTGGCATTACTTGGTTGGGATTTATTTTGTGGAAGGAGGTTTTCTCCTCTGGCTGATGAAGCCTAATACCCACAGGCACAGGGACTCCGGGAAGAGATGTGCTGTAACCTCATACGATGTTTAGCATTTCCCATCAAAATTCTCGTTCTCCCTTATACTGCTGCTGTCATCACACTTAAAGACTCATCTGCAACTCCTGGGTGAAGCAGATGGTGCTTAATGGTAAAGGTTTCCTAAATTCAAGTTCATGTTAGTCCTGATAGCAACTGATAGTATCTCACATTTTCTGCCCCAATCATTTCAATTTCAAATATGCAATGTATCTAAATCTTCAATACATTTCTAAGGAGTAGGCACAGTTTTATAAAGGGGAATAAAACTTTATTTTAGAATTCAAGGCACAAAAAAACCAAGGTTGGTCAGAAACAGGGGAAATTACGGATATTCTCCAGACTTCAAAAGTTAGTTTTGCAAGTTGATATTAGGGATTAAAATTGTTTGACAAGCTACTCGACTCAGCTTTCCGCCCCCAACCCCAGATGCTGTGCCAGCTGCTTGTTCCCTCTGGCACCCAGTCCTGGAGGGAGGCAGTGGACTTCATTAATGAGGGCAAGGGGACTCTGATGCCACATGTACAGACAGAGTTAGGCTCACCACATGCACACACACAACTTTTCTACTTCTCAGTTTGTTCTTGTTGGGAGAGAAGGGATACCTAGTTATCTCTTGAGGGGCTTTTATATCCTGTTTTTCATCTTTCTCACTACTCTGTTCCCTGGGTTGTAAAAGCAGGAAGTTTCATAGCTGGGCTCTTTATTTTCTCAGTCGAAGTGTGGCATTGTGCTTTTGAACTCATCCAGTATTGTACACTAAAGGAATTGTATCCGGTACAGGGGCTTTGATTTGGGTGGATATGTTAGACAAGGCACTTCTGCATGATTCAGCATTTGTCTTGCCATGGTTTACTTTGTACTTTTATTCAGACAATTTCATACAGATTTGGAGGGGGAGGGAAACAAAGCAAAACAAAACAAAACAAAAGCTCCAGGAACCCAATCATGTTTATGCTTTCTTTTTTGTTTGTTTTTGTACAAGTTGGAGCGAAATTAATCTGTGGAAACATTGTACCCTCATGGAGAAATGTGAAGTTTAGAAACTGTTCTGCTACTAAGTTAATTTTTTGTGTGGAAATGTAGATAGTTCCTGGAAAATGTATTTGTTCTATTGCTCCACAATTATCTTTTCTCTCTGAGTAGCAAGACTGCTCTATTTTCAAACACATTTTTGTTTGTTTCTTTCTCTCTTTGTTTGGCAACAGCAAGTAAACTTAATTTTGGAGTGAAAAGAAGCTCAAGATGGAAGACGAATTTTATAAATTAGATGACTGCATCCCTCAGACACTACTAGATTTTTACTGAGCTTATCAAGGAAGTTGAGGATTTGATATTTTTAATCTTTCTGTTGTGCAGAGGTTTCAAGAAGAATATGTTATTCTTCTTTAGTGAGGTTTTGTGCCTTTACTGTTCATTATTATATAAAATTTATAAGAGAAAAAGATTAGAGTTTCATGCATAAAGTCAAAGCCCTGAAAATATATATATATATATGAATCTTATGTTAAAAGCAAGGAAATCATAGCATAATACAAGCCTTTTAGACAGGGAACCGCAATAGAGCTTAACACAAATATTTCAAATATTTTGTATTCTATTACTGAAGTTCAGCCTTTTGATTGAATTATTATCTTCAATTTCACTCTAAGGAATTATTAATAATGAGTCATTCTAGGAGCTATTCCTACACCATAAGCCACAGTTCTCAGGCTAGCTACATCCTTATGAACTTAGAAACTGAACTCTGTTAAGGCTGTGACAGCAGCAGAAGTAGTGTTTTCTGGCTGCTGAACCCAGTAGCTTTTGTGTTGCATTTCTGCAAGTACAAATTTTCTTTTCAAAGTTCATCTCATGGGCTGGGTTTCAACAGAACTGTAGTAATAATATGCATTAAAATTTGTTTACATTGTATTTCCAAAGTGACATGAAATGAAACTGTTACAGCCCACATCTTGTTTGTATCATCAGAAGATGATACAAAAAAGATGTTTTGTAGACACAGAAATTTTGTTTTCTATAGGAAGGTTATTTCTGATTAGAGTAGTTGATAATTCTAAATAATATTGCAAATGAGTGCTGAATGAGACGAGATATAAAATGTTACTCTCTTGTGACAGATTATATTAGTCATGCAGACTATAAATTGCTGATGATTAATGTGCGCCTGTTCTAAATAACGTAGAACAGCATTTTATCAACATTTGCTGTAATCTTCTATCAGGAATGTGGAAACACCCTTCTTCATTCTCCAAATGTACTTTTAGAACACTTTAAATATTGCAATTTTAAAGCATTCCTAACTGCTCCACAATGATACGGTGTCTTTCAGTAATGACAGTGAAATATGCTTAATAAATGAGGAGGAAATAATAATGTCTGTATTGTGTCAACACAATAAATCTGTATCCTGACAAGTGGTGGTTTAATATGTATTCCTTTGTATGTTGTTTGCATTGTAAATTGATCAGGGTGTTGCACATGCAAGGCAAACTTCAGACCTATTGCAAAAGGGCAAATGTCAGAACTGTAAGTAAGTTTTCAATTAATGAATTTAGCAATCGAAAATGTGTTAATTCATAAATGGGGGAAAAAGATGCAGTGAAGTGCTATGTTCTGTCTATGTTTTGTTATGTCTATTGTCTATGATTTAACAGCACCTTCCAATTTTACATCTCTTGTTTAAATATACATTTTCAGCAATAGCAAGAAATTCTCAGATATCAATTTCTAGACTTCATGATTGCAGGATTAAGCCTTGAAACATGATCTAAATGTTCAAAATATGAGCAATAGAAATACTGAAACTCTTTTTTTCCTTAGTTCCTTAGGTATGGCATTTAGAAGATGGGAATTCTGCTAACCTCAGTTGTCTAAAAGTTTAGGCTATATACCATGTACTTATGTTCTACAGTAGTAGAGAATATTTCTCTCCAGAGAATCAAAATTTCTCTTTTGATGGAATAAATCAAACATAAATCTAATGCGAATTGATATCACATACAAATTCTAGTGACTGAATCTAGACAGACTAGGACACAGCTTGAAGTCCCTGGGACACTCTTCTTGTGACCCTCAGATCATTCTGATGAATGTAAGGGACCTTTCAGTGCCACTGAGAGCCACCGAAGACACTTTTGCCTGCCTTGACCCTAATGGTGCTCACCCACCACCTGCCTTTTGCCTGGCTCACACAGGGAGCACTGTTAGATGCAGTGCAGAGCACACTGGGTAGACCACTAAGTGCCACAAGCCTGGTGGAAAGATTTACCACAACCTTGGATGAAGGACACACTTTGATCTCTAACTTCAAAAGTGGTACTTTGTCCAAGTCAGGTTAAAGTCTAAAAACAAGCACTTATTTGCAACACCTAAAAGAGATGACACAGTTACAAATGTCAGTAACTTTGTAAGGGGATGCAGGTAGACAAATAAAAGAAAATCTCTGTTTAGTTCGCTTTTACCAAGTAAAGTCAGGGTTTTTTTCTGCCCTCATACATGTCTTTCCCTCTTGGTCCAGTGATGCTCAGGGTGTCAGTCTCTGCACTTCTTCCTCTTGTAGGACATCTTAGCTTTTATACCCAGTCTCCCCTTTCAAGCTTTCTAGACAGTGTGTCTGCTCCTTCCTGCAGCTTACATAGAAGGTATATGGTTTCTGCTATAAGTAAGGATTATCTTAGGAGTTCCCTGGTTAGTAACCATGTTTTTCCTTCTCTTTTTTTGGTACTATTTTTGATTTATTATTGACTATTTTCTCTAGTTTTTTGATACTATTTGGTATCCCTCACTAAATAAATTATCTTTCACTGGTCCTTATATAATATATTAGTGTGTACATTAAAAATATACATGACAAAACCAGACAGCTTATAGCTTGAAATTGGCTCCCCTTTTCTAGTTAGATATACTGTAACATAAAATTTGGAAGAAATTGTTTTGATCATTATTTATCAATGTCTTCTATGGTGGTTTACAACCTTGCTTTTCTGTATTTTTAGCATGCAAAATAGCAATAGCTAACAAAAGACTTTTCACTGAAGACTTTCCATGTCTTTTTCATGTACACTTGCTCATGTATAAACATATAAGGAAGTTGTAGGGAAGTACGGTATCTGCCTACTCTATTCATCAAGAGAATGACTCCCAAGAAAAATGAACTGACATCAGTATAAGACAAAATTAATGTTTTCCATCAATCAGAATAGAGATGCCATGTTTAATATTAGGACTTCATCCTCATTTAATTTACAGATAGTATCGAAAAAGTCCATGGTAGACAGTTGCAAGATGGTTGATCATCATTGTTTGTGGCTCTTAAATGGAAGCCAGACATGCAAAACTAATGAGCGCTCAGGTTTTGCATATAGGCAAAAACCAAAACATTTTCATGAAAAGGAACCCTGTGTACTCAGAGTGAAATGTCCTGTGGAACTAGACATTAAATCTTCCTATTACACTTTCTGCAAGGTATGAATTCAGCTGTAAAACATTGCTAATCCTTGATTTACTACTGCTAGGGCTAAGAATATAACTGTAAAGAGTGCATCTGAGGCAGCTTTCAGATAAACTGAGTTTAGAATAAACTATAACTATGTGCTGCTGCAAGGCAAACCAAGAAATTGGACAAATGCAAAAGGAGTTTCCGGAAAAAAAAAATATCTTGAGCTGATGTGAAAGTTATGGTATGTGTCTTTCTTGTGTGTCTCCTCACGAGAATCCTGCTGGGGAACTTTCTTGCTGAGGTGTATTTTGAGTGACCCTAAGAAGGAAATTATCTAGATAATAGAAACAATGTTTTCACCTATACATTCACAGCAGAAGAAAACCTGAAGGTGAATTTTTACAGTCATCTCAAGTACTACATTAAACTCTACTACTTCCTTATATTATACCTTACTGGTCCACATCAGATATAATGTTGAAAAACAAAGATAAGAACACTATAAAAGGAAAATTTACAAATCTTGTTATGGTTTTATTTTCATTTGAAAAATAAGAAAGTGCAGTGTTGGTTTCTCAAACATCCCATTGCTTTAATGTTGTAAATAGTGCTTCAGTACAAAAAAATTTCCAAAAAACTCATGACAAAAATAACTTCATTACTATAATCTAATTAAAAAAAAACTTCAACTAACCTAAACTAAACTGTGTTTGCAACTAAAAATAAATATTGGATTTTCTCCTTAGAAATAACCAAAATTGATTTCAGTTCTTGTGACTTCCTTCTACCCAAACTCTTTCTGACATCAATGGAAACACACAAAAAGCACAAAAAGCAGACTGCTTAGAACAGTTTTGATCTAGCAAGGTTATACGTACTCTCCTCACTTAGATACTTTGTATGAAGATATTCCATATGTTGTGCTGCATAGTCTCCAACAGTAGCGCACTGTGCTAAGTTCCTAGCCAGGGAAATATGAATTAGCAGAGCCTGTTGATAGCCTACTCGCAGTTCATGGAAATGTTGATGACTGTTCTATTCAAACAAGGCTGCTTATGGTTAATGTCTTAATTTCTCCTTTCTTATGATTACTAATAGTCTCTGTATGATGAATGTGTTCATTGTGCTTTCTGTGGTGCCTGTATTCCCTGCAATATTTTGATTTATTACCATGAAAGCAGTTAAATCACATGCATACAATTATGATTTCAAAAAGATATAACTGTCCTTACTAAGAAAATTAAATTCCAACCAACAAACAAACAACAAAAAACCTTTCCAGATGGAATGTCTAAAACTTTGGCTAAATGGAAACACCAAAATGAATTAAATATTTTCAAGCTACAATGTATAATATTTTTGTATATCACGACAGCAAGAAATTATCAAAGTAAATCAGGTTGCAAAACATACTTTTTTAATTTGCTATCTTAAATTCTATGCTGACTGATTTAACTTTTGACACAGACCTATTTCTCACCATGTTCAAATTCATGCACTTGTTCTTTGGTTCCAGGGTTTTGACTGGTAAGTGCTGTGGAAGCACACTGATGCTTAAAGCAGGAAATCAAGACAGTCAAGACAGAATCAACTGTTTATAAATTATTCAATATTTAGCAGATTTTGGGGGTTGAGTTCATTACCTTTATTGTTTAAAGAGATTGGGCCACAAATCAAGACATTAAAAAGTAGTATATTTTGATCTTTCTTCTGTATATCCCTTGCTTGCTGTAACATCAAGCATACGCAGATCTTTCTGAACTGAGATTTTGTCTTACTGTAGTGCGCTCTCCTTAGAAAACCCATCTGTACAAAGCCATAAGGAGAGAATATCTATCTTGAAAGGTGCACAGAAGTGGCAAACATGGTGACAGATCTGTATTGTGGCTGTTGGAAATGAGAGGGACAGTAATCTTACAGAAGTCTCAGCAGACATCAATTAAAACAGACTACTTGGAAGAGATTTTATCACCAATGGAAACACTTAAAAACTTTTACACTCTTCAATATTGTCCTAAAACTCAGGTTGTTCATCCTTCTTCTTCCCATGTGTGCTGACATAATAGCTTTGACAGTGAAAGAAAGGTTTATTAAATCAAAGTAAAAAATTTTATGGAACTCCTGTGCTTGTCTTGAAATGAAGAGTGAATCTGTATATATTACATATATATTCTTACAGGGACAATGCATGCTACAGAGATATATACAGCACGAAGGTAAGAGCTGGTTAAAAGCATATATGTATTTATGTTTAAATATCATATTTTGCAAAATAAATCTAGCTATTATGCTCATATAAGATTTTTTTAATCCTGACATTTTGTGACAGTATTGGGATCACAGCCTTCAGATACTGCAGGTAACTTCCTTCTTCTGTAGTGTATAAGCAAATGCTGGGAAAAAACAAGCAGTTATCCTCTGAATGAGCTAGCAGATTAAAGGGTATAATGTAGTCATTATCAGGCAGTCACAGAGTACTTGAACAGAAATGAAACAACGGGAATGAAAAACCTGGGGAGCTGTTATGTTTAGTTATAACCAACTCTTATTTTTGATCATCTGGAAGGACAGATACTTTTCCATGTTGTGACCACGAGAATTCCTGTGTTACGAAATATTCTAGGACGGAGTGCTGTCAATTTGTGTGCTGAGCTTATTCATTTTAAGATGATTTAACAAGATTAATGTCATTCACCCTGAGAAGTATCTAATTGTTAAGAATGAGCATGATTCTTAAGTTTCATGGCTAGGATGTTTCCATGGAGAAAACACAAAATGTTCAGACCTTTTGCATATGTGTCATTGAAACAGAGTCCAGTCATCAGTGTATCTGCTTGGAAGACAGCATGGCAAATCTTCTCAGCCTGAACAGGCGATTGAACCTTGGTCTTACCAAGAACCAAATGTCCTGTTAAACCATTTTTAAGTGGTTCAGGACAAAAACAGAGTAGGAGAGCACTACTGCTTTATATAGTTGTTTTATAGTGCAGGATTACATTTTGACATTCCGTAATCCTTCCACTGCTGCAAGAGAAAGCATTGCCTTCCCACCTGTATGCTTACTTCAAGTATTTACTTCAAGAATGACACCTTTTCATGAGGCCCATGAAAATGAATTATAGCATTTTAGCAGTCGTTAGAGTAAAAAAATAACTTCCACTCAGAAAGCATTACTTGAATCTGAGTTCCATCTGAGAATGTTTTCTATAGTTGTTCAGTTTTTTTCCTTTGCACAGTAATCTTTATACTGCCTATGAAGTCTGGTTTGTTCATATAGTCAATCATAAATAACTTACTTATATTTAAACAGTGGATTTAATTTCTTTTACTGTGGAAGCCACTAGGGAATACCTTGCCTTCAGTAATCCTTTCTAAGTAAATAATAATAATGTTTTAAGGAGATTAACCTGTCTAAGAGAACTGAGAGTAATTTTCACTTTTATATAACTCCAAAGTGATTTTCATTCCAATAAAAATTACTTTAATTTCCTTTCAAGAAATCTTTCTGTTTTGTCCAAAACATAAATATCTAAAGCAAATTTGGACAGGGGATGTTCTGTCTTTAAAAGAGGTCCTTTTTTTTATTATTTGAGAATTGTCTCTAAGAGGATCCAATCCACAATGTGGAAGGTTGTCCAGTCTTTTCTTTCTCTGCCGGAAACTTAGTAGTCTCTGTATGGAGGAGGTTGTAGGAACTACTAATGGTAGTTCTGCAATTGCAAACAATTGCCAGGCATCTTCAGAATGCAAATATCTAATGGACAACCTGATATGATGAACCAACTTGTATCTGTGCGTTACAGATAGTAGCACAAGAACATGGTTAGGTGAAAAGAATCATATTTGTAATGAAGCTTGCTTGTTCAAGCTGTATACACCAGTTCTGGAATACATATGATCCGAAAGATCGTTCCAGACCACAGTTACCTTTGCAACCTCAACCCGTACACCAATGCTAACAGTCTTTGATTCTAACTAAGCAGGCTGATGCTGGGAGTGAGATGCCTTGCTGTTTCTCATAGCTTCTCTCAAGGAGCTTATGCTGACCCCACTAGTGCTGCAGAATTTTGTCAGAGGCTCTTTAGCAATAGCATTCCAAGAAAATGAATTTACAACACCCTACATTATGGCACCCTCCATTGACTAGTGACTCTAGTGTCTAAATATACAAAATATAAATAAATATGCTCTGAAAATTCAAAGAGAAATGACCAAACATAAGTGGAAGTATCCCCCTCCTTTGCTAGAGAGGTAAAGAGTTTGATTTTTAATTTCAGAAGTGCCCAACTCAGTAGATACAGGTTATAAATATTCTCTCATGTAATTAGTTTATCAATCTTATTGCATATTTTCTCACTAGACATTGGTATTGGTCCTCATTAAAAATAAAGGTTGAATTTCCTCAATATTACTTAGTTCCACAGTTTCAGTCTTAAACATTCCACCATTTAAATGTAGGCATCCTGCACTGTTGTGGTAACACCTGCATAACCTGATGTCACGCTTTATTGTGTGTAAGTGAGTGCTAGAGTGGCAGAAACAAATAGGAAGAAACATTACAGAAAATTACTTTTCAATGGATGAAGAAATGAACTGCAACTGTGCCAGGCAGACTTTTTCAACAGTAACAGTCATCTTGAAAAATTCAGAAACCCCAAGTCCCACCCTGGAAAGCAGAAAATGAGTGAGATAGAATTAGTACCCTTTATAATCGAAAGAGTTCAGGGAACAAAAGGCAGATCTTCAGTAACGCTGCACTGAGGAAAGCAAATAGGTGCCCCATGGAGTAGTCAATTCCAGAAGTAGAAGAAGTTTAAATGTACAACAGAAATGTTGGCAAACTACGTGATTAGTCCCATATAAACTATTGCTACAAGATTTTGTTTGCTATTTAGAGTAGCTTGTTGTGTCCTCAAGAGGGATATAAAAAGTCAGTATTGAATATTTAAAGGTTTATGATCCTGGATTCTTTAGTGACAGCAGAAAATGTATGATTCTTTAATTCTAAAAGGAAACACATATTAGAGTAGTACAAGTTATTATGAATATCTGTTAACGAGCCCTTACTTCATTACGTTTTAAAATCAGGAAAATAGAAGACTATTTCTTCTGTCTTTAATATTATCTAATGTTTCCAATGTATACAAATTATGTCTTCTCCTGATTAATTTTCTAACTAACAATTTTATGTTTTCTGTGGTTTTTTTGTGTTACTGATGAGTAACTACTATTCAGTTTCATTGTGACTTTAGTAAAGAAAAGAACTGTATTTACTTGGAGTCTATTCTCTTTTACAAATTACTTTTCTTTCTCATTTTCTAACCATGCTATACATCAAGCACCTTAAGAAATCTTTCAGGGAAATTTTTGAGCTTGTTACAACATACAATGGCACATAAGGTTAACCTTAAGCTGTATGCATTTTTCATATATGTGTGTAATAATGTTAAGAGTAGGTGGAGTTCATGCTAGCTGTATATTTAACTCTTCTGTTTTACTCCAAGCTTCTTCTGACCACAGTGATCCTTGAATGGAAATCAATAATTTGTATATAAATGTAGAAGAAATTAAAATTTGATTCTCAAAACCACAGTATGAGACTTGCCCAAGTTTGCCTGTATCTCAGCCCCAAGTCAGGAACCTCAGAGGACTTGGTTATTAAACTAAGCTAAGGAATTCTATGTGATATTTCACTAAGGCAAGCAATTCAGGATTACAGGTCACAGAAGAACTTATGTCTTAGAGAAGAAAATCTACATCTCCACAGTGCCTTCCATAAGCAACTCAGATAAACATGCCATAAATTAGCAACAGAACAGCCCAGAAGGGCTAAGAGTTACACTGACTCACCAGGCAAGCAAAAAAGTGTTAAGCACAAAAGTGGCCTAAAAGTGCGCTTTCTTTGCTGTGCTTTTGTACTGAAAAAGTTGCCTTCTTTCAAGGTGCAATGAAGCAAAGTATTAGAAGGGGTATCTGTTCTTTTCTGAAAAAGTTCTGTTCTGTTTCTTGTCTGAAAAAGCTCAAGTGGAAGAAGGAAGTTTACAATATGTGAAAGAAAGGACTGGCCACTTGGGAAGACTATAAGAATGCTGTCAGAGTATGCAGGGTCAATACGAGGAAAGCCAAGGACTCCTTGGAATTAGATCTGGCAAGGGATGTCAAAGTCAACAGGAAGGGGAAAAACCTTATGAAATTCAACAACAGCAAATGTAGTGTCCTGCACCTGTGGAGGAATAACCCCATGCACTAGTACAGGTTGTGAGCTGACCTGCTGGGAAGCAGCTGTGCGGAGAGGGACCTGGAAGTCCTGGTGGACAACAGGATGACCATAAACCAGCAATGTGCTCTTATGGCCAAGAAGGCCAATGGCATCCTGAGTGCATCAAGAGGAGTGTAGCAAGCAGGTTGAAGGAGGTCACCCTCCCCCTCTATTCTGCCCTGGTGAGACTGTGTTCAGTTCTGGGCTCCCCAGTTTAAGAAGGACAGGGAACTGCTGGAGAGGGTGCAGAGAGAGGCCACGAAGATGATTAGGAGGCTGGAACATCTTTGTTATGAGGAAAGGCTGAAGGAGTTGGGTCTTTTTAGTCTAGAGAAGAGAAGGCTGAAGGGGGATCTCATCAATGTTTACAAATACTTAAAGGAGGGTGCCAGGAGGAGGAGGCCAGTCTTTTTTCAGTGGTACCCAGTGATAGGACAAGGGACAATGGGTATAAATTTGAATATAGGAAGTTCCATCTGAACATGAGGAGGAACTTCTTTGCTTTGAGGGTGGCAGAACACTGGAACAGGCTGCCCAGAGAGGTGATGGAGTCTCTGACCCTGAAGACATTCCAAACCCGCCTGGACGCCATCCTGTGCAACCTGCTGTAGGTGAACCTGCTCTGGCAGGGGGGTTGGACCAGATGATCTTTAGAGGTCCCTTCAAATCCTTAACATTCTGTGATTCTGTGATTCTTTTGTTGTTTGAAAATGTCTAAAACTGTGGCTCCAACTGAAGTAAGATTATGTAGCTGTGAGGGGGAAGAGACGGCCAACTATATATTTAATGTCCTCATTTTTCTGTCTACTTCGTGGTCCGCCAGGGGCACAGTCAGGTGCACTGGAGTTTTGTACCCCTGTTTAGCTGCTGAGCTGAGATGATAGCCTCTCTATTTTAAGCTAGCAATGGAACAACCAGCCTTTGAGGAAGGAAAATGGAGGTCATATATGAGAAGATTAATTTAAAATGCATATTTAGAAAAGAAGGAGGGGTACAGATACTTCTCCCATCTACATATTTGACCAAGTCTGGGAAGAGAGCAAGTCTGCTGCAGTGCTGTTGCCAGATAGGTAAGCAAAAAGATGATTCCCTCCTTCCTCCTTGTAAAGCATGAATAATTAGAGATTGTGAAGAGGGCTGTGCATTAATTTTAGTCACAAGAAATAGAATATTTTATCTCCTCTAGTAAATTTTATTTTAAATTTAATAGTTTTTAATGGACTAAATTCAATTTTTAATGCCTAATTAATTTATCTAATTATTAACTTGGAGGGCTAGGTAAATGAAATTGAAGATTCAGAAAATATTGTCATTTATTTGACCTTTCCATTATTCCATTTCCATGGAGTATTGCCAGCTCCCTAAAACAGGAAATAATGTCCCTGTGAGAAAGGGAAGACATTATATATGGTTAATACTGCCAACATACTCTGTGATGTTTCAGTCAGAAAATATAATAAAGCATATTTGATTCCAACTATGATTCTGGTTGTGTAATTCTGGGCTGCCTTTTTGAAATCGGAAAAGATAAAACCTGGACTCTATGTTCAAGTCCATTGAATTATCAGCAGTCCTATTTTCTGGGCTGCATGGGGTAACTTGCCATCAGCAAGAAGGGTCATTTATACCAATGTATTTCTGTTACTTTCTTCCCTCTTCAGGGTAATGACTTGACACTTCCTGGTTCTGATCTCTGACACCTTGATTCCTAATCAAGGATCATCCTAATCATCCTAATCAAGGCAAAATCTAAAAGACTTTTAATAACCATGGAAGGTGTCGTACTTTTTGTGCTATGAACCTTAGGGTGCCTTTTGTAAGCTGAAGTAGCTTGCTAAAACTTTTTTTTAAAGACCGTGAAAAGAATGATCATATTTCATTCCTCACTTATGAATAATTACTTCTTTGGGGATTTTTGAGAAGCAGTTGAGGAGTAGCTGTAACAGACTGGAGAATCTGATCCACAATTTTGAGGTTTTGTTTTGCACGGCTTAGCACAGGTAGTGAGGGTAAGAATCCATTCTGCTGCTGACACAGAGCCACTTCCTCCCAGAATAGCATTTCACTTCCTTCTCTCTCCAACTCCCACAAAAGCTCAGACATTTCAGAAGCTGTCAGTTACTTTCACAGAAATGCTCTAGTTCACCGCAACAAAAAATCTACAGGAACATTGGAGGAGAACAGAAATAATAAAGCAGGCAGGCCTGTGTTTATCTCACAGTTTTAAAACATGTGCTTTTCCTAAACAAATTTAGGAGTAATTTTAATGAAATTTGTATACGTGTGGTTTATGTTGAACAACAAATCCACTTTTAAATTCAAAGCTTAATCTTTGCAGCTTGTAAATGCCTTCACATGTGCACGCAGATGAGTTGTGCAATTATTAGTAATCATTTATTGTTCCGTACCTTAAGAAAACATCAGTATGAGTACAAGAGATGTGCAGTTTTTATAAACAAACACCTGGGGTTTAACTGTTCATGTTCATTATACTGGCAGTTTTTGCTTTCTCCCATGTCCTTTCTGAAAGCAAAATCCACACTTGATTTACATTTAATCTTGTTTCCTCATTTTTATCTTTCACTACTGCATGAACTTGTTTTTACTTCACTACAATACTTGCTCCTCTTCTTGTTTCTCAGTCTTCCATTTTACTCACTTATGATTGCTTGGTGTTTTCTGTTCATCTATTGTTGCAGCTGTGATCACTATTCTTTTTAAGAGTCCCTTAAGGAGCTTCTGTTTAATACAGATTTTCATTTAAAGCCCCAACCTCTCTTTTTCAGTGACTTCTAACACACTAATTCTGTGGTTATTACTGTATTGTGCAGCGAGGCCTGTTACTCTTTTCCTATTTATGACTTCAGGACAGTCACTATTGCATGTGATGTAGGGTAATCACGGTGATATACGCTAACAGTAATACCCATGGTATAAGTCTGCAGAGAGCTGGGAATCTTGGTTAGTGAAGGTTAAAAGAGATATTATCAGACTAGTTCCCTTCTGTCAATAATGTGGGTATGCCTTATTCTGCCAGCTATTTCCTGTAGCGTTACTCAGAAGGCTGAATTTTTCCCCCCCACAATTATTTCCACTGAGTGTTATGACAGTGATCATGTGGTCACAGCCGGCACTACACCAGGACTTTAATCATGCTCCACAACTGGATTTTTGGACAAGCTGTGTGGAAGCAAACACCAAACACATAATCATCACCAATGCAAGACTCTTCATGCAAATGTGCCAGAAAGCAGGTGAATGCTTGGCTGTTACATGAAGGAGTATTTCCTAATTCTTGATTGCCATTGATCTTAGTGTATTTCATGTCTGTTTTCTAAACTTCCCAAATGCATGGCTTTTGGACATGAAAGTAAATTCATTATACACTGTCCAACTCTGGTCCTGGTGTCTAGACTTCAAAAATGTTCCTCTCATTAACTTATAGGTTCATCTTCCATTTAAAAAGCCTCAGTGTTGAAGTCTGGGAAGTTTGTTTGACCAGTTTTCTCCTTCGAGAGCGTGCATTGGACAGAAGTGTGCGGCGCAACTGTTCCTCAAAATAATTTGACCCTCACATTTTTAAGTAGCCCACCATTACTGTAGACATTAAATCCGTCTTAATACTTTACTGTCTGTGAGGAAATTAGAGGACTAAAGATTAGAAACCCCTTTTAGATTTGTTAGATTTTCCTGTAACATTTCCAGTTAAAAGACTGATTGCGGTACCATGGCACATTTTTCTGCAAAATTGTTCTGTGGGATAGTCTGGTTTTGTCAACACCTCTAAACTGACCCTTAATATGTGACATCTTTTATTTGTGTTTGAGATAAGCAAAACCGTAGATGTTTGCCTGAGATAAGCACCAAACTCCAAGTTTCTGGCAGCCTAGATTTTTTACTCACCAAACGGGGGCAGCTATGACTTTTTAAAAATGTTTTATTGTGTACATTACATTTCATTAAAAAATATACTCAGAAGACCTGATAGGGTATATGTTTGGTCCTGCAGGATCACTTAAATGTATTTAGAGATTAAAGGTTACTTCCCATATTTTTTCTGTAAGGAAATGCTATAAATTAAAGCCTTTGAGGGTGGGGGACAAGGGACAAGGTAGGGTGCAAAACATTTTAAATTTACTATTGCTATTTGAGATTTGTTCCGACATTCCCCCCATTAAAGAACTAATAACTTTATTTGTGCTGCTCTCTTTATGTGTAGAATATACTCAGAATCTGCATCCAATATGACTAAGAAGACACTAAATATAATCAGTGTGCTTGATTGAGGGGCATGTGATACAGAATTTCAGATATTACTCTTCAAATTCCAGTTCTTCATGTATGTCACTTTCAGGAAAATAAATGTTATTTTAATTCTTCTGTGTCAATTTGTATTATTTGTATAAACAGGGTGCCTAAGATACAGAAAGTCAAAATGCTGAAACTTTCTATGCACTTTCAACATAGAATTGAAATTTTTTGGAAAAGGAAGCTCTTCCCACGGATCATATTCCAGCATTGTCAATGCAGAAACTCCTACTTACATAGATTTTATATCAAACTATAACATATAAGCCACTTCTAAATCATTCTGAGCATTTGTAGATATCGTAAACATTTTTTTTGGACTAAATTTTTAAATGCGATGCTGTGCTAGACTGTGACTAATTTTAACCATGGATTAATAAGAACATCTGATGGAGGCACTTCTAGTTAGTGATGTATGAATAAGGATGTATGAATGCATATTTTTTTTCTCCTCTAGTTATGTTACTCTGTACTCATATGACATGCTGTGCTGACATTTAAATTCTGGTGTAGACCGGTTTGGACATATGAAGAGTTCCCCAAAACGGAAAACATCGTTACATTGTTTGTGTGAGGCAGGAATTTTGTGCTGATTGCTCTAGACAGACATGGACACTGAAACCAGCAACGTGAAATCAGACCATAGCTCTATGACTTAAAAAAATGCACTCAACATATGCATAATAACATTTGAGATTCACAGTTCCTTAACCTTTTTCAGCCCCATATTTCTCTGAAGAGTATAAAATAATCAAGATGAGCTTGACAAGAAAAAGATAGTGGGAGGAAGTTCTGAAGAAAATAAAAATGAGAAGGTTTTCTGAGGGAAGATTTATATCTTCCTTAAACCAACTATAAAGTCAAGTATTAACTGAACTATTGAAATGATAATTTCTAAAACATATTCAATATTGCATTAAAGATAATATCAAAGAGCCATTTACATTTGAATTTCAGGTTTTAAAGTCCTCTTTTAAGGCAGTTTACAAGGATATTATCCCAAAAAGATGTTATGTATTTTATCTTCTATTTTGCCTGGAATATTTTAATAATATCATAGAATATCATAGAATCATATAATAATATCATAGAATCATTTAAGTTGGAAAAGACCTTTAAGATCATCAAGTCCAATGGAAAATCAATTTTTAATTAAGTAATAGAAGTTTAGTGGTGTTGCTTCTACTTTCCTAAGACGTAATCCCCCAAAAGATATTGTTATTTGGGAGACAATTCTTAAGCAAATAGTGTACTGCATTCATGTATATAAGTATTTTCAGGGCTGGAGGACTAGAAGTAAACCATAAACATCAGAAGGAGGAAGTAAATGCAAAGTAACCTGCATACAGTAAGTAAATCTGTGTACATGGGAGTGGAAGTTTTGAATATGAGTACATGCGAAAAGGAGAAGCTACTGCTGAGGATAAAGTTGGTCACATGAGTTCAAAGTTTGTGGAAACTTTTGTGTGTGCCTGTGTAAGGATTAGGTTTTAAGATCAGAGTTCTTCAAAAGTTTGTCACTACAAACTTCCTTTACACATAATATCACCGTGCCCTTGGAGCTGTGTTTTCTAACTTCTAACAAGTAAGATTTTTTTTTTTTCTTTTTAAAGGAAAAGAAATATAGTGTGAAATGGTGTTATTGTGGGTGTTTAAAAGAAGGTGGGAGCCAGGGGAAAATGCTAAAGAAAAAGAGGAAAAGTTAATGTGAAACACAGCAACCTGCTGATTTTATAATTACATGACAGAAACTTTAACGTTGTCTTTGGGGTTTGTACACAATTGTAACTAAAAGGTGTTATATGGATCCAGATAGGAAATTTTATGTTTACACATGACCTATGGTGCTGGAGTGGTAACTTCCCCCTTGGATATCAATGAAGGAAAGCTGTATTTGTTTTAATTTTTAAGTTTGATGGGTAACAGCAGAAACCTGTCTATTGGAAACGAGGTAGTGGTTCAGATAGTGCGAACTGAAATACAAAAGATGGATTTTCAAAAGTGAGACGAATGACTCTTTTTTTGTGAACTTGCTTTTGTCAATATGCTGCTGTCCCACGTGAAAATTTGCTAAAACCTGAAGATGGTGAGTTAAGCCCCAGTTTCCATTTCTTTCAATTAGTTTGAGATACTAAAAAGATTTTTCTTACACTCAAGGTACAAGTTTTATTTGTAGATGTCTTTAGAAAAGTGTCCAGAACCTCTCTCAGAGAAAACTATACCATAGTGAAATCCTTCATGAAAAAGGGTATTTGTAGGTTGTGCTCTCCTAGAGTTTTGATCAGCCTTCAGTGGAATTATCAAATATAACTTTTTTTTTAGTATATGATAACAGGTGACTGATTTGAGCTATTGACTGGCTCATTCCTATTATCCCATGTACAAAACATGATGGTGAGTTTTCTTAGGAATGACTTAGATGATTGCCTTAAGAATTTTTAAAATTTTTCTACTATAAGAATGCATCCCAAACATTTGTAATTTCATGATGGCTGGAGATGCCACTCCTAACAATTCTTGGACCAAGTCACTACTGTGGACCATAAAGAGGCAGATGTGGTTTGTATTCAGCTTTCTCCAATTTTGTGCAGAAGATAGTTTAGCTGCACAGAAGAGTACAAACCTTCAAATAGAATGTGATCAGAGATACCTGGTCTGGGTTTTGCATAGCAGCAATGTTTTGCAAAACAAACTAGCCATCAGGATTTTTTTATTTTATTTTTAATCAATTCTGAGTTATTGACTCTCCTCTCTGCACTATAACCAGAGATGAAACTATGTTCACTACTTTGTCAAAGGCAGCTTTATGGATTTTACATCATTATAAAAAATCTTAGCTGCAGCACTCTTTAATATGTGGTCAGTATGCTTCCTTCTCTGTTGTTCAAGCTGCTTTTCCAGAAAAAGGCTAAGTGTTAATCTGTGCTATGGGTGTCCAGAGAGGTAGTATTGGGGTTGAATAAAGCATGGGGCTAAGGAGAAACTACCAGTCCTATGAAGTTGGAGACATTACCATGTTCTGCCACCTGCACCTATTAACTCTTTGCCTTGGAATACCTTCCTCATCATATGGTGCAGAATCTCAAAAATACTAATTTCAGATTAAATATTCTTCAGGACCCCTGAAGTGGTACTGTTTTATGATTTTTAAAATAGTGATAATAATGATTCTAATGTGAAGCACATCTTTCTGCCCCCTCCAGCCAGATCCATGAGATACTCTTTTTTATCACTTCACCTTTGGTAGAGAATAAAATGGGAAAGTGGCTGAAAGAAAAGCACCTTCCCTATACTTTCTGATGTGTTTGAGAAGTGGGGAAATTACCATCTCTGTAATTAGACATTAGACAAATTAGACAATCTCATTAGACAAAATTTTCAGCTCTGTTATGATCTGTCTTATGACATGACCCTGCTCACACACCGATCATTTATGTACAGTCTTCTCTCCTCTTCACATTTTGTTATTGCTTGTGCTCTCTTAAAGACCATGCCAACAAAATGTTAATGGGCAGAATTTGTGCTAAGTACTAGTAGACTTACTAATATCAGAGTTCAAAATCAGCACCCTTAAAAAATTTAGCTTTTCTAAATGATCCCATAAAACATGAAAATTAGCAGAAATAGTGCATGTACAACTTAATCCTATTTGCAGAGCTATTAATAAGGACTTTCTTGTAGATGTTCTCTTACTGAACACCCTCTCTACTGAGAGTACCGTCATCTCCTGTCTGTTAGAGTTGAGTCAGCTAGAATCAGTGTCATTCTATAAGATTTCACCACCATGTTCTGGCACGCAGTTTTTCGAGACTGTTGCCTGTCACGTTATGAGTGGATCCACCTCTTGCATATCAGGCTTGTTTCCAAAAAAACTTAATTGAACTCACCTTTTGTCAGGGATCAATCAGTATCTGTTTTGCCTCTGTCTGAAGCTGTAGGTTTCAACAACTTCCATCTGTTGGTGTGGGCAGTTAAGTGGTGATGCTTAGGTGCCTTTTTTCTTAGTGGGTGTTTGAAGGGAGTAGTCAGGAAATTCAGTTTCCCCTGACTTCACACAGCACCAGGATGAGATATTAGGATTTGCCAGCCAGGTCAGAAATGCGAATGATCCAAATTTGTGTTCTGGGAAAGAAACAGCTGCCTCAGCTCAATGAATAATACTGTGGCACCACCTGCCTTCAAAGGCTGGGCTTTGCTGTTCTACTCACATATGTATTTATATCCATAATGTCCACTGCTGCAGCACTTAGTTACTGAGATTATCTCTTTCCTTTCTGATTTGCTACCTGTCATCACTTTAAGAACAAACATTTCAAACACCTCCTAGTCTAATGTTAGCTTTTCTTAACTAAATTTTCCCTGTAGAATTTAATTCCTCTAAACTACCCTATTCCTGTAAAATTCAAATTTTGTTTAGATATCTCACTGTGACTGTTGCAACTCTTTTGGCTTCTGCATGTTTTTTATATTGCCTGACTTTCACCTTATGTTACTGTCTTTTAGTGTTCAAAAGGAAACATATAACTACTTTTTAACCTTGCTCCACAGGGTTTGTTATATAGTATTTGGTCTCCTCATACACTGGCAATTGTTCTGGTGGACTTTGGTGCTGCTTAATAAACAAAACCAAGGAAGTCTCTGCCTTTGAAGAATTTCATTCTTGAGAACCCAAATGAAGTTAACTGGGATTGCAGGTTCAAGCAAGCTCCCTGAGTGCAGCATTGTCCCTCTTCTATCAAAACTCCAGTAGTCTCATTAGAACCGCCCTTTCAGAGGTAACCCTGATTGTGTTGAGGAGTTCCTTTGAAAAAGGAGTCAAATGCTAAGATGGGGAAATAAATGTTAAGATGTGGTTGTTTATACTTTGCACAGACTTAAATGCACAATGCAGTATTGAATGTGTATTTATTTATTTCCAAATGTGTTGAACTACATTCAAAATAACTCATTGCTACTGCCTCCATCAGTTTATTAGGCCAGTAAATCCTGACACAGCATAGAATTACTGTTTTGCTTTGGTATTTGTATAGTAAATGTCCCTCAGTATTTTTGTCAGGTCCTAACTATTGCCACACTTTTTACAATGCCTACACATACACATGGCTTTTGCAGTCTTAACTGAACCACTATGTGGGTTTCCATTCTTATCTCCCAGGTGTCATGTAGGAGAAAAGGCAATGAACTTGAATGATACAAAATTCTGCAGAGGTCAGAGGAGATAAAAGTTGAATTCTGCCTTAGTGTTCAGTATTTTATTGTTCTTTACCCCTCAAAGGTAGCAAAATAACAGGATTAATGACAGGATAGGTAATGAACTAATTTTGTTTTGACAAATGATGCATGTTCTTCCTGTAAAGCAACTTTCATGGTTTATTTTCCATCTTGCCATTGCTTTTAGCTCTGCAACTTCCTCTTTACAGACAGATGATAGTCAGTGCTTCATTTAGGATCAATATATTGCAAATAATTACTTTTACCTCAGTCCTGGGAGAAACATTCTCTATTTATAAGGCATCTAAATAAAGCTGAGGAACTGTTCAGCTGTATAACTGCTGAGATAGTAAAGGCGGTATAACTGACATGGCAAACACAACAGATTGTTTTTCATGGTGTGTAGAGGAATTCTGAATAGGTCCTGTCATCTCTCAAAGAGGCTCTAAAGCCATGAAAGAGTGAGACAATCACAGTCTACTGTTATAGAGAAAAGCAGGAACAATGCTGGGGAACCTCTAACACTGGTTTTCATCTGTGCCTCAGACATGCATGATGCCTGCACAGAAGGCAAAGGTTAGCATGGCCCATCCTTGCTGTCTTGAGCTGAGAGACCCTATGCGTTGCTCTAGAGAGCAGTTGTGAATACACTGGTTCTTCTTCTGTAGGGATAAAAGCTTCTGTTGGTGATGAATGGTCTTGTATTTTCATTATTTTTGTTTCACTGTTTCTTAGTTTTAGGTATCCTGCTTAATCTGGGGTTTGACATGTGTGCATTTAAAGAGATGGATAGATTTTTTGCGATAAACTCATTGGGGAACTAGCAGAGTCTTTTTGTGAACGCTTCTGCCCAAAGAGCACACTGCTTAGAAGCATGATGGCTGTTTATGCTGAGTCTGGCAGGTATCTAACATGGTTTGACAAGGTGGGATGGTAAAAACACTGTGAAGCCACTAGCTGATTCAGTAGCTTCTCCCTGGACTGTTGGGTGCCAAAGTTGGAGACATGGTGTTAAGTGTTTGCCTTCTATGAGCAGAGATAACCTACCCATTTCCACTGCATTTGGAAAATGTGGTGAATACGGGATTGCCTGTGTCCTCTGTTCAGGGCAGATTTTGGAGCTGCTGTCTCACTAAGGGATTGCTCAGTCTTCTGGGCCATCTTTCTGGACAGTGAGCACTCTTTGCTGTCTAGTCCTGTGGAAAGGGGACACCTTGCCTGTTCCCTCTTGCAGTATCACAACTGAAGAGAAAAAACTATACATTTGTAATCTGTGCCTTTGCTGAATTTCTTCATGACCTGTTTAAGTGACTGCGCTGTTTGTACCAGAGTGTGTTTCCATTGCTCTAGCAGATGCTTGGAAGGGTAAGCAACCATTTCTTCCTGAGGCAAAGAGATGGGAGATGCAGACTTCACTTAGTTACAGCTGTGCTGATGGAGGTAAGCATGGCAGACACGCCAGTCCCTCAGCACTGAGAAGCCATGGCTGTAAATACCTTACTGCTGTCTCTCTGAGTCAGGTTTTTCTCTATTCCAGTGTACCATTCTGCAAGCAGGTTGGGCCACTCTTATCCTATTGGTTGAAAGTCTTTTTATTTTTCGTCTCAATTAAGGCAGGCTGGAACAAAAACCCTTTTGGTTAACATCTTGTAGGGAAAATCACTTTCTCACAAACAATTTCTTCTGTAAAAAATTAAAAAAAAAAATTTAAAAAATTTCCTCTAAAGGTGAATTTTTCTGGAGAGTCCCAGTGTGAAAGAAGTCACAGGGATCATTTGTTTTGGAGAAATGCTTTTAAGGTTTCTTCTTTTTGCAAGATGGAGCAATACTGGAGATCCTGGTTTTCATATCAGACTGACATGTACTTTGTTATTCACAGATGTCAAAGTCACTCCCAATCCCTGATTTGGAGCCATGTTGGCAGTTGTTGCTTTCACTGTATAGTTTCTTGGGGGCGACTTGTATAAGACTGTGGCTGAAGATTTTGCGAAGACCTCCAAAATTCATATCTTTAATATTGGCTTTGCAAATTGTTTTAAAAGTACTGAGAGTACTGAAATTATTGCAAATCAAATTCTTCTGGCTTGATGGATAATTTTTTTTCACATATAACTTTAATTAAAGCTTAACTTTATATCACATAATCTGATATGTGTAGTGCCCTGTAAATCTTCCATGGTACAAAATGAATACTACTGAAGTTGTATTGTAGTAGGGTGCAAGACTGATACATAAATCTTTAAAGAACAGAAGCGTCATAAACCAGAGATATTCCTGACCCCTTGTATTTTGAGTTAGTTTTCCTTTCCTGAAATACATTTTGTACAATGTAGGGGGAAAAAAACATACAGCAATGTACATCTGTTGGTAAGAATTATGCTATTCAATCTCATTTATACAATATACACTGGACCATTAGATTACCCAGATATCATTTAGGTAAATGCTCTATTCTATTTGTTAAAACAGTACTTGATCTTGCACAGGAAGAACACATTTTTTCTAATTACTGGTGCAAACTGTGGTTGTGATTTATAATTAGTAAAATTTATATTCTTCAGCGTTTGTCTCACTAATGTTTGGTATCAGCACTTTTTTTAATAGTGGAAAGTAGTTGAGTGTCACAAAACCTTTTTTTAAAAAAATCTTGTGACTTTTTAAAGCTAATGGTGGTGTATTTGCATTTTATAGCATGGTGGTACTTCTGGGTTTCTCAGTACTAGATCTTACAGCATTACAATGTCAAAAGCCAGGGTAGCCTTTTCATGAAGACAGATGAATTTTATGTTGCATCCATAAACAACTGAGGACAAAAAGCACACTGAATGTCTGGTTTTTATTCTTCCTCTTCTGGGAGGCAATACTGCTAAACAGCCTGGAAATTTTTTATTTTACACTGGAAACTTATTTTCACAAACAATCCTCCAAACTTAGCAAGAAATATTTCATATGAGTGTTGATTTTAAAAGCAGAAGTTTTGTGCAAATAGAAAGATTACATATAAAAAAGTTTTGCAATGAAGTTTCTTCCAGATTTCTTAGGAATCTTGAAGGGAGCAATGGTACGAAAACTCACACAATGAAGAGATCCTTTTCTTTTGTTAAATACAAATGGCATAAGGTGGTCACATTGGCAATTACTATTGTAACATCAGGGATGAAATGAAAACACTTCTCAAATTATAATGCATTCCAAAGTGCCAGATGTGACATTCCCAGGGAATATAACATTGTTAGATACTGTAAAGCAAATGCAGTGAGGTATTTGTAATCTCCCAGCTATTAAGATACAGTCCCAAATAAATGTCCTTGCAAAACCCAGGAATGTCTAAAATGTGAACAAGTAAACTAATATATCTGGGTTAAAATGGCTGTAGAGCTTTAACTAGGTTGGGTGCACTCTGCAGCCTCTGGAAGGAAGCATTTGACGGTGCCACTTTCCTTGCTGCTCTCTTCCTGATCCTTCCAAATGCTCCATTTTCCTTTGCTGGTTCTGAGAGTAGTGTTAGCAGAGGCAACAAAACAGTAAAAGGTTTTCTGAATTAAGGTAATAAATAAATAAATAAATAAATAAGGCTTTTGTATTTCTATTCCAAGACTCCTGTGCTTGTTGTTCTTCCTTCATGACAACTAAGAGAGATGATCAGAAGCACAGGAAGGAGTAAAACAAAACCACATGAAATGTAAATCTCTGTAGCATATCTAGCTTATCTTGGCAGGGCATAAATATCTATACAGTCTTCTGAATATAACCATGTTTTCTGTATTCTGTATGTCATTGATCAAAATTTAGCAGTTCCTCTTTTTCTGGTCGCTTTCAGGATCTATATCTTGTTCTCTAGAGACATTTCTTGTTCACTTAGTTTTAATCTCTGTCTGAGTACACACAAGGTATTGGTTTCTTTTGAGTGTTTTACTGTGAGCAGCAGTAATCACAGTCAATGTATTTTCCAGACAATATCTAGTATCACTACTTTTAGGCACGTAATTAGCCTTATCATTACTTCTTGCTCAGTAAATTTAGTGAGATTTAAACAAAAAAAAATATTTTAGTATTTCATTAATACTAGGTTTTAATATATACCATGTATGTTTATACATAATATATCTTTCTAACATTAACCACATACAATCATACTTTCCAGACAGCTAGCTAAAGAAGAGTAAATTTCTGAAAACGTGTGTGTGTGAAGCAAGATGTATACATATATATATGAGCTTCTGATACGAGACTGAATCACTGCCTCTCATCATGAGAGTCAGTTGTTCAAAGTGATTATGACACAAACTGTAAACTATGGCATAATTTGAAAGGAAATCTGCTGCCTCATGCACTGATCATCCATGGGTTTCGATGATTTGGCTGTGTGCTTTCAAAAATCATCACATGCAGAAGCACAGGATACGATAAATACAGTACTGATATACCTGTTGCCTTCAACAAACCTGCCTAGGTGTAGAAGAGAGTATAAGACTTGGGATCTCAGCTGACAGAAAAAAAGAATTACTGATATTTTGCTTTAAACAATAGAAATTGACCTGAAAAATAGTGACTAAAGTGTTGTCATGTACAAATTCCTATAACGTTTCTACCAAAGGCCCAGTCTCTTTACTCTTGAAGTAAATGACAAGGGTAGTTCTGTTTGTGCAAGTAATCTGTAATTTTCTCTGGAAAAGTAAAGTTCACAAACACAGGAAAAAATAAAAAAACTATCCACCAGTACCTGAGGACCTAATGTTGTGTGGTCAGTTGTGCTTGTATGTGTCTCTATATAAATATGTCAAAGAAAATATCCTACATATTTATGAAAGCACTGAACATGACTGTGTATTAAACCAACATACTCCAGTGTGTTTTTTATATTTCTTTATGTGTTTTCACTGGCAGAAGTGCCTTTATAACCTGCCCCTATGAATGTAAAAGAACTCAGTAGTGTCTCAGCTTCAGAGAAGTCCATCATAAGAAAAGAAATTAATAACTCCTGTCATGAAGCCCAGAAAACTTGGTCAGCTCCTTTGAGTGTGACATTTAAAGTAGCCATATTTGGCACCAGGTGTTGCATAAAAGGAGGTCATTTGTCTTGGGTTGTAATTGGGGTCATGATTAAAAAGATGCTAATTCCCTGCCTCTGCTGTTATTCTTAGGTTGAGCCCTAACCCCTTTCATCAAAGTCTGGCTCTATTACTCTCGCTGCTGGTAGTTTGTTTACTGGGAGTTATTAGTAAGGCTCTAGTCATTGTCACAGCTTATTAGCTCAAAATTACACTGACTCAGAGCTTCTCCATTAGCAGGGCTTGCAACACATGCACGTGGTGGATCCACCAGTCAATTTTGAAATGGCGAGAATAGATTTATTAATATCCATTAATAGACTGGTTCACTGTGCTCAGTAATAATGGGACAAGACCTCTCTTCCTCCGCTACCCACAAAGGACTCTCCAACCCTGCACTCCTATTTTGCTACTGACAGTGTAAGTCTGAGGGCTTTCACTTCTCTGTTGCGGAGTAGGGGGATATGAATTCGGCTGGTTTATAGAGTACCTCTTCAGGCTTAAAAGTACTGCTAGCCATCACCCAGCAGGGAGTAGTATCCACAGTGGTTACGGGGATCTGCTCCACCCTACAGCCGCCTTCTACTTCAAGTGGATTTTCTATATATGGAGTATGCATTCATTTTTCATTTTACTTTTATATACAAATGCACTTACTGGTCCTGAATATCTGAAAGCTGATTTCTAAAGCATGGCTTTTATTAGTAGGCAATAATTTTCATTAGAAATATTGACCCCGACCCCCATTTTTCTGTTACTGGGTTTTGCTTTTGTTGATATTTGTTATATTTTTTCAATCCTTTTTGGGGCTACAAGGGCAAAGGCTTGAGAGTTTTGCTGTGTAGCCTGAAGATGGCAAAATTCTCCTGAGTGAATGTTCAGAACTGGCAGTCTCCTGGTAAGAAGGCAAAACAGAGAGAGAGACCTGCAATCAAAGTCAAGCTCAGGTTTTATGTTTGATCTTTGCAAGGAATGCAACTCATGCTATCTACAGGTCACAAGACAGGACTGTGCCAGAGAGAACTAAGACAGAAAGTGGCCAAGGAACCTGACATTTCTATGCAAGGCTGCTCAAGGTCTATCATTTTGCCCTGACCACGGAAATAGAGGAAAATGCTGCAGCATTTCCTTTTCTAGTGTTTTGACTCAGCCTGGCATCATCCATCCCACAGTGCCAAGTTCCTTAACATTGTTATATTTTATCTAAATCAGTTTAGACATGTACATGGAGTGGTTGAATCACGTGTGAATCATTTAATATCTGGAGCTTTTCCAGCAATTCTGTTAAGGCTTTTCTCTTCATATGGGAAGTCATCACAGGAAAATTATCAACTCATGTGGTTTAAATCAGATCAGTAATTAAAATTTTTCTGATTAATTAATGACATATAGTTAACTGGAAATCAACGAACTGATTCTGGATCAACAGATCAGATATGCCTCACTCGATACTTACAAAATGTTAATGAATGCTTGCAAGGTTCTAAATAGCCTTTTTAACAGTAATGCCAAAAATTTGTAATCTTGCACACATGCTTCTTCCCCCCACTATATACACATCTTATACTAATGGTTACTCACATGCCCACTCTCACTGGAAGTGTGGGTTTCCCTGTTTGCTTACCCTGCTGGAGATGTGTTTGTTCCCGCCTTGTGTAGCTCCCTACAGTCTGCTAATCTGTGTGCTGGTGAGATGAAACCCCATGAGCTCCTGCATGCACCCTGAGCTGTGGGTCCTTCTGCCACTGCACCCTGTGCTGTCAATCTGCCAGCTGGAGGGCAGTCTGCTCTCTGCATGGGACCGGGAGGATGCTGTGTCAGGCCTAGACAGTGTCACGATGGCAGCAAGGTGACTTCTCCCAGCATCAGACACAGTTTGACTTCCGCTCTGAGTGTTTTCCCCTCCCAGGTCTCTCACCACAATCACAAATTTTCATGCCTCTCATACATCTGGCCAGGCTGACTCCTTTTCTTAAAAGCCCAGGTGACCTCCTGGTTACTGTTTCATCCACCTGATAGTTGTCCTAAGAAGCATGATCATTGTTCATTTCCTGTTTAAAGTTACCAGGGTTTGGGCAAACACCTCCTCAGGCAGCTCTGTTTGGGTATTCACTTTTGGGTATTCCATTCACACATGCCTCTCACATTCAGTTCTCTACGAGTTGTCTGGTGTTACACAAGATAAGTTACCAAGGAACGGCTTGTGAATTCCCCCCAAAGGAAGAAAGAGTATTTCAGTATAATGCTAATTATTGTAATAAGTCCTGGTATTTTTCATTTTATTAGAAATATGATGGTTGTGTTAAAATGTACAGGTAAGTAAGAGTGCTTAAGAAGCTATATGTGGTTTTGGCATGTTAGTGAAGATGTGCATTCCTTCAGTTATTAGATTTAGCAAATTTTTGAGTGAAGTTTTACTCAGATAATTTGTTATCTTCACATAGTTACTCACTTAGTACTATCTTTCAAAATAACATTTTGAGAACTCTTTCTAAACAGATTGATGAAAAAGCTGTAAGGTCTGTCCTGCATGAAATTTCATTGTGGATGCCAGTACAGCCTGGGAATCTACTATCAGTTGCCACACTTTATTTTCTGAGGCACTACTGCATTGCTATGTATTCACATATTGAGAGAAAAGAAGATATGTTCGTGGACACATGGAATCCTACTGCAAGTGTGCTATGATTTTGACTTGCATTTTTCTTAAGGCAGTGATTGTGGTGAGTTGACCTTGGCTGGCTTCTAGGTGCCCACCCAGCCACTCTCTCACTCCCCCCTCCTCAACAGGACTGGGATTATGAGGAAATAAAATGAAAAATCTTTGGGTTTGAGACAAAGATGGGGAAATCCCTTAACAATTACTTTCATGGGCAAAACAGACACAACTGTCTGTTGGCAGTTGGGAAAAAATAATTTATTCAATTCATCAGTCTGGAATGAAAGCAAGCATTACAAATGTTTCATTCTGCTTTGTGTTCTCTCAGACCCAGGTTTTGAAGAGACAGTTTTCAAAGAGGCCTCAAATTTTCTTCAGGATTTATGGAAGAGGAAAGAAACAAATGGCAGCTACAGCAGAAGCCTGGAATCCTGGGTCTAAAATAAAGGTACACTTGGGCATTATAAAAGCCATGATAAATCTGCTATCACAACTTTCAAAACTGTGCTTCTGCAGTGCTTTTTTTTCAGTATTCAATATGCTTCTAGTTTTCTAATCCATTTCTTTTGTTCAGCTGAGCACATAGAAGGTAGCTTCTTGGCAATAACTTGATATTCAGTTCCACTTAAGCTGGTGATCCAGTAAGGAAACCATATGAGTCATCAGTTCCTAGTTGTGGCTTGAAGGATGCCTACCTTTGTGCATCTTCAGATGGTGAGGAAAGGCTCAGAGATTTTGCTAGATGAGAAGTAAACCTGATGTAGGTTGGAAGGAAAGTAGAAAGGAATAAGAAGTGGCTCTTTCTGGTAAAATGGACCACTGATCTATTTGGGGGTGATCCACGGGTCTGGAAAAACATTATAGAAACCAAGAAAAACCCACCGTGGAAAACACACTCAAAGGAAAGACGTTTGGGTTCTTCATAAGCAAATTATAGGGATTTCTAGGCTCAGTAGAGGATTAATGTTACATATAGGGGATGTTATCACTTTTATGAGACTTCTCTTTCCAGAAAAATGCTGCCTTTTTTTCTATTTGCAGTTCCTAACTGCTTTCTGTCACATCTTAGAGGGCTTGTGTTTAAGATTTTCAGTAAGTGTGAATGCTCCTTGGTAGTAAAACAGAAAAAAATTAAAATGAATGGAACAGTCAGTAATAACAGATACATTTTGTCTGTAATGTCTAGTTATAGGCTTCAAAACCACATTTAAATTTATGTCTTTTCTCAGATTATAATGTTCTAAAAATAATAGCTTTTTAGAAGCAGGGTCCATTTAGGAAACTCACACTCAAGTTTAGGTTGTGAAGAATATAGGGCTTTTTGGCCATAAACCATCTAGCCTCTGTCTTTTTAGTCTGACATTAAATTTGAATTATTTATAATTGCCATTGAAATTTACACCTTTGTAGTGCTTCTATTGTATTGTTTACACTACTTTAAACACCACAAGTAGTTTTGACTGTAGTATTTAGAAAGTGAAACTTTCTTACAGAGCTTTCATAAACATCATCTTATTGTTTGCATCACAGAGCACTACCTTATTTGTCAGGTTCTCTAAAGTTGTTCCATTAAAGTTTTGTTCTAACAAAAGTATTGTAGACCTTGTCTGAAATACTTTTTCTAATAACATCAGTATTTCAAGTTTATAAAGAAAAGATCTTGATTACAAATAGAGATCTTGAAAACTTAAATTAACCAAAGCAATTTTCTCTGCACAATTTTACCATCACTGGCTTCACTTTCAAAATGAGATGTTTCAGTGGTTCCAAAATCTACCGTTCCCCTTAAAAAATATTTGGTCCTGATGGAACTGCACTCCTTATCTTTTCTCCCTCGCTCCTTAACGTGTTTCTGTCAAGACAAAACATAACTTTTAATTCAGCCTTCTGGGCAACTTAGTTTCATCTTTCAATAATTATTGGCCTCTCTGAGATGTATTGCAATAACACTACAAATCCTGATGTGGAAATATCTCAAAAACCTGTAAGAATTTCTTTCAAGAGGCTAATTTATTTCACTGTTAACAAACGCTTTTGCAAGGCAGGGCAAAGTATTATGCTAAGGACCTTTGAGAACAAGTTGAATAACTCCAGAATTTATATCCCTTTTAAAAGAAACACAGGTCTATGGCAATTGACCTATAAAATGAGGGAGGGTTTCTGTATTGAAATAATGCACAAGACAAACTGCTTTGTTATGTGTTCAAACAAAAAGTGGTTGAAGTGTTACAGTACAGTACAGTGTTAGCCCTGTACTGATTTTTATAGAGTACCATTCTGCTGAAGAACAGAGGAATATGAAACACTTTCAAGTTTAGTAAGCTCAGTGTGATGACTGCAGGGAAGGGGCTGCCTTAGTTGCTAAGTGACTCACATTAGTAGTGTTTGTTTCGCTTTCTACTTTTTCTGGTTTATGCCTTGTCGCCTTCTTTCTTTCCTATCTTGTTCCTTAATCAGTTTAGATCGTTAGAAATTAGACAGATATGAGCTTTACCAGCTGCCAGAACAAATACGTTCTGTAGTTCACCCTTGTCAAGTACCAGTGCTGGATTAATTGTTTGAATTCATGTGTTGTTGTCAACACAGCTGTGCAATACTCCAGTGTTTCCCCTACCTCAGTTTGTATCTCTATCAGTATAGTTTTTCAAATGCTTCAAGATGTGTAGTGTACCTTTTAATATGTTATGTGCGGTATTTAGCAAAACTGAGATATAATAAAGTGCTGGAGAACAAATAATGTTAAAATTCATTTGATTGGCAGCTCAGAGCAGTCCAGCTACAAAAGCTGTGAAGAAATTAATTTCAAGGCAAACCGGCTTTAGAGGTATCCACATATTGAGTGGTTCTGTATTCTTGAAGACCATGAGTTGTTGCCTTAACAGAAGTTTATGTACAAATGACTAACTATGATATTTGATACTTAGCTTCACATCACCACTGATGTGATGAACTTTTTGTCTCTTAAAGTTATAGAAACATTCTTTCTTACCATGGCAGTTTAAATACTTTTCCTAATGGCTCAAATAAAATCCTGGTCCCATAACTAACCTAGTTTATACAATAGCAAGATCAATTTAATGGGAACAAACTCATCTTTTCTACATCTAAATTCCTAGGACAAACTGTTTTTCTCAGAGAAAAGCTCAGAAGTTCAGGTTTTGAATTATTTCCTTGGAATGTTACCTAGAATTTTTTTGTTTATTTCCTTCCTTGTACCTCAATGAAAGTCTAATGTCCACGAATTTTAATTCTGTTTTCTATAGTTTGCTGGTGTGCTTTATGTGAGTCTCGTCAGTTCCAGAGCTGGTACTGTGTTTTGTGTGAAAAAACAAATGGGCTAGACAACTTTCCTTGTAAATGTCATTTACAGAATGTCAAGGGGTTTGCTTCATTTTTAATGAAGAAATTATGTGCCTGTGTCTCCCTCTTGTGGCAAGAAAATATTTTGACCAGTTGTTAATCATAGCAGAATCAATCATTGGAAAACAGCAAAGCCTTTCCTGCTCTCAGATTTGCCCATTGCTATTAATTTTTTTAATGCTTAGTTTCTGTCATGTTTTAATTGAACTATTAATAATCCTCTTACAGTTTCAGTGAAAGCTTCAAGTTAAAAATTTGGCCAGAATTAAATTCCCTGTGTCTGTACTGTACTGTCCTTCAAAAATAAATTTAGCATTAACAAAGGTAACTTTGAACTTTTTGTTTTCTTGCACTGTATTCAGTCCCAGCTTTTAAGGTTCAGTTAATACGAAGACCTCCATTTTCTCACACAAAGAAGAGTTTATGAGCTTGCTGTCCTCTTTCTGGACCAAGGCAGTTTGCATACAGCTTGCTCTAATGTCCCTGCAACATTCCTCCTGGGACTTCTGTTTCCAAGGTAGCTGTATCAAACACCAGGTCAGGTATTCTGCTCTGCACTGGCAACAGAGATGTGCTAAAGCTTAAAAAATATCAACCCATCTCAGATAGCTAAGAAAAACCCATTAATATCCCATTTTGCTTTATTCTTAAACATTTTGTTTTGTTTTGTTTTAATTTTGAGGTTTTGAAGTCCTGAGGACTCAGTGGTCTATTGATTCATCAAGACCCATTGGTTTTGGCATGATTGTCTATCAGTTTCTATACAGCAAATAGTCCACGGTGCTTGCCTATGTAGGTGAAGGAGTGTAATTTTTCTCAGGAATGGCAGGACTCATCTCAGGGCTTAAGGAGCCTTCAGAAAAACCCTACCTCAGGGTACAGTGGTATGTAGTCGCAACTTTTAGTGAAGATCCAGGAGTATAAAAAGCTATCTAAGGAATTAATATCTAGTTGTTTCAGTTATTTAAGCCCATGTTATACAGAACACTGAATGTCTTCAATCCTGTACATATTCATTGTCTTGCAAAAGTGACTAAGGGGTACATCCTAGCAGTAGTTTAGTTGATCACATTCTTGAACACAGTTAACTAAATGCACTTGTTCTCAACAGTTACGAAGGATGTATCACATCTTTGAACACAAAGCACACCAAAGACAAAAAAGCAATATAGATTTCTCTGTTCAAAGTAGGATTCTTTAAGCATAACCTGTCTTTGGAAAAACAAAGCAGATCTTAAGAAATCACTGCCATGTAGCTGAGTATAAAGAGTGCTCAAAGGTAACAAAAAGTTTGCAACTGCCAAGACTATTGAAGGTCTCATGCAATCAGAAAGTATAGTTCAGAAGGAAGTGAAGGTACAGACCTGTCCTTCAAACATGAGGCTGATCAGCATGCAGAATTCAGCAGCATCAAACTCTTAGCCCCCTAGGTAATATCTGTTTTTGTCAGTCAACGATTAGGAAAAAATAACCACATATCCAGAGTGGACAGAGCCGTCACAGACTTAGTCACCAATTTCAAAACAGAAAAGAAAGTCTTTAGGGTGCTATTTTGTTCCAGACTTTAGAAACAACACAGCAAACAAGGAGAAATATCCTTTCACTTTGGGCCAAAGAGTTTTCTATCTCTGTTTCTCTAGCTGCTGTCCCAAGGACTCATCTGTTCTCTTATAGCCTGGGAAAATATGTGTCCTCATATTCTGTAATCTGACCCAGAAGGGATGCTTCTAGGAACAATTTCTGGCTTTGTGGTGTTTGGTTGTTTTTTTTTTTAACTACATGAGGTAAGAGGCATCCCCTGAAAGAATGGGAGGTGGACTTCAAAACACTCTGTCTAATTGCAACTGAGACAAGAATATGAAGTTTCTGTGTCCCAGGTGAATGCCTTAACCATACAGCTATAAACTAGATGTATGTCATCTTGTCTGGTAAATAACTATAAGCAGAATAGCTTTTAACAGAAGAGGCTGTTAATGAGTAAGTACAGGATTCCCAGTCTGGTAGGTAAGGGCATTTCAGAAATTTAAGCATTACTTGCTCAAAGTCAGATAAAGTCCAGATTTGAAAACAAGAGTGCCTATAAGGAGAATGATCTTATTTGCAGTCAGACATAAAGGATTTGCACACCTGCCAGACAAAGAGGGGGAAAAAATCCCATGTTACCAGAAGTATTCTGTAAAATCTGATATATTTGGTCTGATAATTAGGATTTCCAGGACTGGGCACTGCAAGTAAGAAAGTCAGGAAAATGTCTAAGTTAGCATGAGACCATGAACTAGGTGTGAGTTACGCTGTGAGCAGTTTAGGTGTTTCAAGAATGAGAACTCTTCTTTTCTGAGCATATTATAGTTATCTCAGGGCCTTCATAAACCTGAATACTCAGCAGCTATTATAAGCATTCTTATGATAACTTATTTCTCTTTCTTGCCACCTATAAAATGCGTGAGAAAAAACATTTTGATTATGAGAAGGCAAAATCTAAATTGAAGCAGTTTTAATATGTCCTATGTGAAAAACTTTTCAAGAGGTTCAGTTCATCCCCATTCACAACTTGTTAAGAGACTAGTTCCTTTCCCTTTGTCCCTGGTGTGGAACCACTTTCTGGTTCTTATGCACGAGAAGGATGTTTGAAACACAGTAAAAGATGCTTAAAAAAAACCAATCAGGAAGTGGTCTTATGCTAGTTCCTGGAGCAGGGCAGTATGCCAGGTTGGAGTTACTAGAGAGAGTCGTAAAAAATGATGTAGCACGTATATAAGTCAGTCTAGATGTTGAACTGTGCCTAATTTTTCTTTAATTGTCAATACTTGGGGATTAAAATCTCTTTGTCATCTGTTCTGGCAGTAATTCAACTCTGATCTAGATGTTTTATAGGAATATACTTGGTTCTTGCTGTATATTTCCATACGGCAATGCATTTTTTGCTAATAAAATGACATTACAACTGATGCCATCTGTATAAAAGTCATATATTTGGTCACAAATAGCAATAAGACTGCCAAAGAAAATGTAGAATAAAAATAGCATAACAGGCTGAAACCATAATATAACAAGTATATTGACGTTATTCGTTTAAGAAGTTTATTCAACAATCAGTCTAATTTTGTCCTGCAGCAACTGCTACTGCATATATGCACAACAGAATTTCAGTCTGACTCTAAGATCCTAGGTTAGCATTTGAAAAAGCCGTGTTTGATCTTCTAGATGGCATATGATGATCCAGAATAACTGGTGTGCAAGAAGCAGTAACGCCATTAAGGCATTGCTTTTTCTGCTGTTACTTGGAGAACTACACAGCCGGTTCTACTGTGACATGTACAAAATTGATACCTGTCTCCACTGGGTGGCAGCCCAAGCTCTTCTCAAACCCGAAAGCCATGGCTTTCTCTTTAGCTGGAAAAAACAGCATCACCCTCACATCTCATTGCTTTGTAAAGCTCATGAGACTTTTCTGTACATCCAGTGAGACAGGTGTTGGCCTCTTCATCCTCAGGGACTCTCTGATTACCCATAGCAAGATGGTCTCTCCTCCGCTAATGGCAATTCCAATGTTGTGTTTTAATTAGATCATGATTAGTTCAAGCAAACTGTGTTTTAAAATGAACTTGTTCGCCATGGTCATTCTCTACCCACAGAATTAATTGGAGACATCTAATGGGTTTAAGTAACCTGTCTGGAAATTAAGGGGAAAACTATGTACTGTGGGTTGCACATAGCTTTATATTTTAAAGCACACTGATGTACCACTGAAGAAAGTGAATCTTTACAGCAGTGAGAGATAGCACTTTTGATCCTCTCTTCTAGGAGGCTCATGCCTGTGTCTACAGTGATTACTGTTGGTCTGTTCAGCTGTAGCCTTTCTAAGCCTCCTAAGTGGGGTCAGTACTTGCATGGGGAGTACATCCCATCCAAGCAGGAGAGGGACGGGTGTTCCTCTCCTGCTCTGTCTTCTGTGAAACTGGTGAGGGATGCACTGCTAGCATTCCTTCCTTCCAGCCATCGAGAAACAGAGGTCACAACTGCTTCAGGTATCAAGGTTCCCATGGCCTTTTTAGGATGGTAAAGAGAAATTACAGTGTCCTGGCCATGCTGGATAACAAGTAAATTTCCTTTATGTAACTGAAGTCTTTCTGTACTTTCTTTTGGACATAGTTTCTCTTTCTTCACTTTCTGACAATTTTAACGGATTTATAAAGAGTTGCTTGGCCTCACAGCATGTATCACATTTTAGTCACTGTTTCACCAGAGAACAGCATAATACAAGAAAAAAATTATGGGACTCTGGTGTACAAGCACTTTTTGTTTTTGTAGAAGTCTGTTAGTTTAATCTAAGATACATATCCTTGGGTTATTTTAAGCCTTTTCATAGATTCCTTTAGGAAAGATGCACTGTTTGGCGACAGAGGATAAATAAGGTGATGGATCCTTTTTTCTATAGATAGGGTCAGTAAACTGTGTATTGCTGAAATAAGATGCTAGCTTTGGAGTTTGCCCTGGTTTGATCTCAGAACTGTGAGTCAGTGTTCTAGCAGTTTCAGAGCTGTGTCATGCAGAAAGAGGCATTGTACATCACTTCTCAAAGTCTTTTTCATCTCATATACTAAAACTCAGCACCTGAGAGATTTACAGAATCAAACCCAGGCAACAATAACCTGGTAAGGAAAAGGACAATCTCCAAAGAACCTATCTGCACCTTAATCTCATGCATTTGTATGATGGTTAGTGACTCAGTTTGAGAACCTAAGAGTCCTTGAAATCTTTTCAGTAGAGCTTATTTGGAGATTTCCACTGAAACAGATGTTTCATATCAGAAACTTGTAAGTGAAAATGGATGTTACCTTTAGTTTCACAGGATGAAATTTCATTTCTGAAAAGGAGGTGTTTCTTATACTCCTCAAGAGTATAAGAAGGTTGTGGGTGGCAGCCTCCTCAAGAGGTTGTTGTTGTTGCAGCCAAGCTGCGATGAAAACATCCTCTTGCACTAGTTCCTTTCTTGCTCTTAACAGATGGGAAATATCAAAGGCTTCTGTATCACTAACTGATGTAGGCTGCCTCAGAGCCCAACAGCTCTGATAGTGCAAGGTGATGTAGCTGACTGTAGCCTACAAGGAAAGGCAGAGTTCTTGGCACTCTCTCCTTAATTGCACAGGAGACTTCTTGTACCCGAAAAAGAGGAATACATGGCTCCTAATTTCTAGGAGTGATACCATGAGCTGTAGAAAAACTACAGCCAGTGCAACCCACAGACCATCTCTCTAGCAACAGACGTCACTGTGGACATACCACCAGTGGTGACTGCACTGTCTCCCTACTGAGAATGTAGAACGTCATTTGACGGCTTTTACTCAGCTTTGCACAAGTTATCATCTGAGGGTTTGCGATCACATCTGTGACAGAGATTGCTGACAGCATTTTGAAGGAGCAGGTTCTCAAATAATAGAAGGATTGTGGAGGAGTTTTCCTAAAAATGAGACTTAGAGTGTAATATTTGCTTCAAAGAGAACGGAGAGTGAACACAGACCTCAGCCTTATCTCTTGATATTCCAAACATATGTGACATTTCTTCCACCCAGACAAGTCACTTAATACCTGCAATGAAATAATGCAGCACACTGAGGGGAAGAATAACACTTTTGTGCATGTTGCTTTGTAATGTGGTGTGTCGTCAGAGACTATTCTGGTCTTCTGTGGGAATCAGCTGTACAACCTGGGCTCTGCCTGCGTGCAAGTGGGTCTCTGTCACCCACCTACCTTATGAAAGAACACTGTCAGAGTTAATTTTTGTGAAGTACTTCACAATTACTACCTGACAGATGCCTAAATATGGAGCATGGTTAGTATAATAGTCTAACTAAAGGACCTTAACAGAACCATGTTTGGTTTAAAAATCTCTTTTCTCTCTCAGCACTCTCTGTTTTAATGTTCCCATCTTTTTTCCATTTAATTCTCATCTCATACCTTTTGTTTCTTTTCATTGGCCCTTCTGGACAACTGTTTTTGGGAAAGCCTTTTTATACATCTCTCTTTCCCTCGCTCTCTAATAGATACCATCATCTTTTAAAGAGCAGCCACTCCCTCCCTCAGCTAAGTACTATCTTGGCAGGCAACTGAGGAGGAGGAGTCTTCTTTAAAAGGCTTTGAAATTGTGTTGTTAAAAAAAATATAAATAAAGCAACAAACCTTTTAATAGGGCTTTGAACAATCATCCCTTTCATTCCCTTATGGCCTATTGTGCTTCTGGCTTTTTTATTATTTAGTGTGCATCAAAAAAAAAAATCCAAATGTTTTATACTAAGCCATTAAGAGTTTATTTGGGTTGAAAATAAATAAATAAATGTGGTGCTAGCAGTTGGGACTGTGAGCACATGCACAGTTGCCTGGCAGAGGCAACCTATAGGAGGCACATCAGAAGGCCAGAATAAGCTTCAGTGAAAAAACAGAACAAAAGCATCAGCAGAGTTTATTTCTGGTTAAGTACTTTTGCATGAACTTGACTACTGGAGTGGTTTACCCAGCTTTTATCTGTTTCAGATTCATCGCATTCCCCCCACCTCTCTCTGCAGCATCACCCCCACCTGTAATTCGTGGTAATTACATGGAAAAGGAGGAAGCATGGGATTTTTTTAAATCTTCTTTTGTTTTATTATTTTGAACCACCTGATGGGAGCATGTGATTGGTTGGTATCCAGCATTTCTCTCAGAGTTATTAGACACCTAACTAAATGTTTTTTGACTGGCCTGCCTGGATTTTTTTGTGCATTTAGATTTATTTTTTAAGTGCTGGATATATTTTGTGAATAGCTATGAAAAGCATTTTCTTTCTTTCTTTCTTTCTTTCTTTCTTTCTTTCTTTCTTTCTTTCTTTCTTTCTTTCTTTCTTTCTTTCTTTCTTTCTTTCTTTCTTTCTTTCTTTCTTCCTCCTCCCACTTTTGTTTGCCAACTCTGTCTGTCATCCACAGAGAATTCTGCAGCAGTCTGGCAATTGCAGCTAGGGCTTCTCTGTGTGCATAATTAGTATCTTGGTTGGTCTCATTTCCCTGGTGGGGCTGTTGGGGAGAGAAAGAAGAGTCTTTGCCATTAAATGCATTATTAGGTTCACATCTTATCTCCCATGTGACCTACATTTGGCAACCATAAGACTGAAGTATAAAGTAATTTTTGAAGCATATAAACTGCTGTTGGTATTGGAAGAATCAATAGATTGCAAGAGGTAGAGGAGCTTCTGAGAATCTGAGCTTGACTTTGCTGTCTCAGTTTTGAGACTTGTAAATAAAACAACCTGATACTCCTCATTAAGTTGAATGGAGCCACTGACAGTCCAGACCTCAGAAAATCCAGGGAGAGTTGTCCATCTCAGATCAGGCTCCAAAGGAAGGACAGTGCCTAATAGGTACCCTTTGATAAGTGCCATTTTATGTGTGGGACATGGAATGTCCAGTTGCAAATGACAAAAAGAGCTTCTAGCACACATAATCTCAGGTGTATCAAAGCCATCAGAACAGAAATGTACCCAGAGCATGAAAACCAGAGAACATGAAACTGGAGGCGTAACGTTCTGTGGACCTTGCTCTTGTGTACAGCCTTCTTCCTGCCAGTTCTGACCTATTTAAAAATAGCTACTGGAGCTCAGAAAAGACTTAAGAGCTTAAGACCTAACTGAGGTCTTCAGTCCATAAAACAGGGATTCTAAACTTTCTGACCTCATGGTGACAGTGTGAAGATAACTACACCCACTGTATACTGCCGTATTTTAGTAGGTAGGGTACGTGTTCCTGAGATATAGGTAAGTAAGAGGAACAGTGAGGTTATTGGGAAAGAAGAATAATATATGTATATTGTTCTATAATATATTACTAATTTCAATGAGATGACAAGAGCTTATAATGTAAACTTGGAATAAAAATAAAACAAATATATAAAGATCTGTGGACAGCTTCCTGTTGGCTCCAGTGCTTTTTGAAGTCTACATCAAAAAGCAAGAACAATTGTTGTAGTATCTTCAGTTGTTATGGAGAAGTGAAGGTTCACTTGATCTCTGTAAATGGTTATTTTTGGAGAATAGTGCCGTTGTACTGCTTGACAAGGCACAACTGCAGACTGACCAAAGACTGGGTATTTGTTGGGTACTAAGAAACAACCACATCTGTTTTAAAAATCCCGAGGTTTACTTATACAATTCTACTTGCAAGATCATTCATCATTCATATTTTAGAGGCCTTATTTTCAGGTGTTGATAAAAGAAATATAGCTAGGTAGTTTAAGGTTGTGTGTATTTCTAGAAAACTTTTACATTTTTAAAACTATACTTTTGTCATCCAATTACTGGTCATGAATGATTCATTTGTTAAAGTATATCAGCAGTTGACTGTTCTTTATGTCATACCTAGAACAATCCTTATTCCTGGAATAAAGATTTGGAAGAACCTATGCCAAAAACCTGTAAAAGCTTATAAAGGTACTTCACTTGGGATGAGATTGGAATACACATTTATGCTGCATAACCAGATCCCACAAAAGGAAATGCAGAGTAGTGTTTATTTTACAACATAATGCCACCGTGTCTCACCTTCTCCTCTCACAAACATACACAACAGGTGTTTTATAACACCTGTCTTTTAGACCTTTGAAAGCATAAGAAAAAATATTTACTAGGAAGTTGTAAAAAAACTGCGAGCATGGCAAGGGCTGCCATGTAGATGAGAAAGAAGGATGGTTTGGATTTGGTAGCAGAAGGAGAATTCCAATGCTGCTCTGACATTTAAAGAATGAAATTACAAAGAGATCAATTAAAACAATTTTTCATCTTTCCACATCTGGAAACAGTTGTTGCCTGTGATTTATTGTAAGTCTAAAGAAAAGCACTAGAGCGGCTTGGTGTGAGCAGAGGCCAGTTGCCGTTACTGGAAACACTGGGTCTATACGGTACTTCTCTACCTATAGAGAGCTGAAGAAATTTCTACATCTCTGCCATAGTGTGGCTTTGTGACTAATGGGATAAGAGATTTCAAAAAACAGACAGGTTTAAAATAATGAAAGTAGGTGGAGAGGGTATATGATTTTATGAATATTTGAAATTACTGAACTGAAATGCAAAATCTAAAGTTTCTCTGATTCTTAAAGCAATCCCAAATTGCTTAAAAAATTCAATTGTATAGTGAGGCAAAGTCATAAAGTTGGGTCAGAATCCTCACTTTGATTTTTGGGAATACCACACACTTGAAACTTGGGTGTGGCTTTTATAACTGAAGCCTATTTCTTTAAAGAACCAAAGCAAAAGACTTTCGGCAGGTGTTTTGAATTTTGCTGGGTGTGAAGTCGGGTAAGCCTTTGTGTTTGTTTGTTGGTTTCTGTGACGGGTCCTGAAGACTTTGAATTAGGTTCTGCTGCTTAACCTGGCTCCAGGGTTCCAAATCTAGATCCTGCACTAATTCTAGATGTTTCTTTCAGATCCCTCGTGGAAGAAAACAAAAGTTATAGTGAGGAAAACGTAACGCAAGTACTAGAGCAAATGCACCCAACAGACTAAGCAAGACTGAACTTCTGGTTGATAGAGCAAATATAGCTTAATGTTAAGACAGAAAAAGTAACACCCGCTGCCGCCGCCTCCTCCTCTGCACACACACACAACTTGTTTACAAAAGTGCCTTGTAGTGACTGCTGGTGGTGTCACTCCGTCCCATGCCCCAGAGCTATCACCGGGCCTCATGGGAGATGTGACTACAGCATCGGACATGGGACTGTTTGTTCACTCACTTTCTGTGAAGAGAGTTTTGAACTGTGTTTTGAATAGACAGCATTTTCTTTGTGTGGTTGGTAAATAACACAGAGCAAAGTTAGTCAGCAAGTTGCATAGCTTCTGCATTCTGATTCTTTGGAGCCCTTTTGTACCAAGCTTGACAGGATGTTTTTAACAGAATGTGACCTCACTGGGATACCAGAGGTAAGGAAAAAAGTTATTGGGGCTGTTGTGGAATATTTTGCACAGAGCTGACCAAAAGTACTGCTTTAAAATGCCTCTTGGAAAGAAGATGGTTTCACGGTGAGCCAATCAACACCTTGTTCAGTGAAAATCAATGTCTTTCACTCCTTTGTAAGTTATAGGAAGTTTTAATAAGATTTTATATCTCCCACTTACGGAAAAAGCTGCTGATTTGCAAATCTCAGGATTATGTACTTGCTCTAGTGTGTTGAGCAAAGGCCCAGTTCTAGTGACAGAACATCTAAATGTTTTCTTTCTAACACAGAACAGAATAAGCAGATCAGATCCAGTTGTTCATCCAAGTCCTAGAAGCAAGAGCACGAGAATCGGAGCGGTGGCAAACCCAGCAAGACCAGGCGACAGAGACCTTCTGGACACCCGTACTCCATCACTAGGTAAAGGTAAGGAGGGAAAAAAAAACCCCAAACCAATATTAGTGCATTTTCCGAGTAAGATCATGTGTGGGTTTTCATCACAGACGTTAAAACCAGGGCCGCCGCCGCCTGTAGTTTTGCTTGGAGGTAGAGCAAAGGGGGCTGTGGTACCCTGGGGGATGTGGGGCTGTGTGGGCACCCCCTCTCCTCCCTCTGCTGGTCAGTGCCGGGGAAACGCGGCCGCAGGCAGTGAGGGTACCCAGCAGCTTTCTGCCACCGTGGGAGAAAGCCCTGCTTGCTAACAGCTCTTCAGGGTTTCTTCAGTGTGTTGCTTGTGGTTCTAAGCATGGACAGCATTAGGATGTAGTGATGCAAGATTCGGGGGCGGTAAAGGAAGAGAGAACTCTGTGTGTTCAAAAAGTCAGGGGGAGAAGACTTTTTTAATAAAAAAAACCCCCACAGATGTAGTTCAGATATTTATTTATACAGCATAAAAATATTCTAGATTCATGGTGAATGATCTTTTTGTTTATATTCACGATCTACAGAACATGATATGAAAAATGAAAGAAAAATACATTATGACACAAAATAGTTTCATGAATAATAAGCATCTTGCTGTTCTGAAATTGAATTAACAATATGTGATCTGCTTTACTGTGTATACCAGCAGAACACCAAAGCTTTGTTGTTTTTGTGGTCAACAATTGTTATTTTCTAGCCAGTACAGGTGACTTACCTAAAAAGAAATAGAATTTGTTTGGAGCAAACAAACTGACAGAGCAGTGAGAGGACATGAAGTTCTCATGATGTATAAACCTGTTATTCATACTTAAAGGCTTGCATAACAAAGAATTCTAAAAATAGGTCTTTAAAATTGGAAAGTTTTGAGTGCTGCTGACAATGAAAGTATTCTTTGGTAAATGAGGATGGAAAAGTTTGCTCATTTACTTATGACTAACTAGAGTTGCTCTTTACTGTGAGGCACATAAAAGTACTAGAGATTTGTGTTTTCTTATGATCAGTTAGGAAGTGGATGTGTTGCACTTCATTTAGTATTATAAAAGATGTGATGAGCATGTCCCTGCTCCCAGTAAGGCGGGGTAATGACTTTAGTTTGACAAAGCATTTACAGTGATACTTTTACAATGTCAGACTTGCTACTACACTTTGATCCACTGGCATGCGGTAGATAAACTGCCGGCTCTGTCGTAATTAGAGCAAATATTTCTTCTGAGGAAGCTTCTAGAGACAGGCATAGTCTCTGAAGCAGAAGTCTGTCAAATGAGGATGACTGAAGATGATGAATTTATAGTTATGACTTTGGTATTTGTGTTGCAGTAGTACTTCTGGTCCCTATTGTGGGTCAGATGTTGGGTATTGTACAATACAAAATCAGATTTTATGTACCAAACAGCTAATGATGCAAACATGAGACAGCAGTTGAATAAAACAAATGTGATAAATTATTCAGTCATAAAAAATACACCCAAAGTGTTAAGACGGAATTTTCTACAGCTGTATATGTACTGCTAGGGCTTTTTTAACTGATGATCTTTCATAGTGTCTCACCCACTACAGGTAAACTGCCAACAGTAGCTGGAAGGTTGATCGCTTTTTAACCTTCAGTCAGGGAGAAGTTGGCAGGGTGGGATACAGTTTACTTTATCCCTGAATTTGAACAAGAGAGGGCAAAAGTTCAATAAAAGTAAGCTGTTTAATATTTATAAAAGCTACGATGGATGAACCAGTAGAGGTCAGTACAGAGTGCTGAAATGGAAGCGGAGTGCCAAAGCTTTGTGTATTTATGCTCTACTTTTGATCTTTAACTTTTCCTTTAAAAGGTGGTATAGGCTTACAGACAATATTCCTGTCCTCTTCAAAAGGTGGATTAAAAATACTTGGGATAATATGATCATGACAGACCGCTTAAACATAGTAGTTTAAGCAACAACATGCATTTTGTAGCATGTTATATCTTGCAGGGAGATGCTGGAAACCTTATTTTGTGAAATCATTATAGTAACCAATGTGCAATACTTATTACATATATTGCAGTGACAAATGTATCTAGCTGATGGTTATTTTGCAAAAAATTAGGAGAAAGAGGGTAACCTCTAGGAACCAAGTTTTCACTTACGTGAAGGCAAAGTAACAAAATAATTTTTCTCATTTTAGGTAACAAACTTGGATAATTATTATTAAGTGTTGTTTTAAAAGTCTTTTCGTTGTGTCTATACACATATATACAGAGATAGAGAGGGAGAGGCACACAGACTCTGTATATAAAGTTGAATTATCTTTTGTTTCACTTTTTAAAGCCGTTGTTTGCTCATGGTTTCCTTTTGTGATTTAAAGCAAGGAAAAGAATCAACACGTATAGTCTGTGCATGAAAAGATCCTTCAACATATATTAGCTGCAAAATCTCACCTCTGAAAAGCTTCTGTTCAAGCTGTTTTGTGTGGATCTAGAAAGAGTAGTCTGCCTGTCCCCGTTCTGTTTCCTTGTACTTTAACTAAATACTTTGAAAACTGCCTTGCTATTAAATTGCAATTGTTGAACAGTAAAGAATTACCAAAAAAATTATCAACAGATAAAGATGGTATGTTCTATTTTAATTTCAATACTGACTAACATCTGCTGTCTATGAGCTCAGGGAGAAATTTTCCAGTGTATTCAGAGAGAACAGTACTATACAAATGGGGAAAAATTTTGAAAATCCTCTTTGCTTGTTCTGTTTACCTTTTGCGCTCTTCTTTAAATTGAATATTGGCAAACTGTACATTGGAAGCTGTACTTTCTTTTTATTAGCTTTATCATGCACTTAAAAGTGACAAGTAGCAGACAGAGACTCCGCAACTCTTTCTCACTTGTGCTGTGTGCCGTAAGAATCAGATGGCCTAAGAGTGTGAATGCCATTCAGAGGGCTGTAGGACGGAATTACCACAGGGAAGGGATTCTCTGATATCAATGGTATAAACTGAGGCAGGAAGGAGACAGAGATGTCATAAACTGCTGTTGCGTATCTGACCTGTGATGTGTTTTTTCCAAGCTTTTGTCACTGTAACATTGCATCACAGATCTTGCAAAAGATCTCCCTTTACAGTTGTAGTGTCAAGCCTTTTCAGCAAAGACAATGGAAGTCCTGATGTTTGAATCAATGGTGAGACAAGAAGCTCTACAGTCTTGTTTCACTTTTTTTTTTTTTTTCCCCCAAGGAAAACAAATGTTTCCAAAGGAAACATTGAAATAATCTCATTTCTTTCATAACACAGAGTCCAGTCTAACAGTGTGGCTCATGAGTGACGGCATGTTAAATGGCAATTTTCATTTTGAGTTCAGCTTTCTTACCAAAGGCTTGGATTCAATTCAATTCCGTTCAGTTCAGTTCAGCTCTTCCTCATTTAAATGGAAGTGGAGAAATAACTTCTAGGACTGATTTCACCCATGGCTTCAATTTTGTTTTGAGAAAATAGACTTGAATCCAAAAGCCAAGCCTCCCTTCTTTCCCCAGGTAAACTTCTGATATTCATACTATTTTGGCACACAATATTTTCCTATTGCCTTTGTCACATATCTCTCTTCTTTGTTGGGTAAAACACCTGTAAGAAGCATTTTGTGGAGCCACAGTGGAACTACTCATTTACAGTAATTGATATTCTTCACTAATTGTTGTTGCAAGGGAGCCCTCCTTGTCAAATGCTTTTCCTGAAAAGTAGTGCAAAGGTTGAAATTAAGGTGCTTCTTCTAATACTCAACACTCTTGTTTTAGACAGTCAATGTTGAAGTCCACAAGTCCAAGTATTTCTACTGCTTCAATTAAGTTTGTTTACATGTTAAACTTTGTGAACATCTGGTATGCTTTTTTCTTGCAATATATGAGATATAAACCCCTGAAATTCAGAGAGCAAAATAATGTTGCTGGAAATGTGTAGTTCAGTCAAGTATAATATTATGTTAGAAGTTTATTATTCTTATCTGTAACCAGACGAAAGATAGAAGATTACAGCAGAGCTGTTCATGATTAAGGAACAGAAGGTCTACCTTATCACTGAAGTTCTCAGTCTCTTGGTAGATTAATGTTTGATATATTCTTGATTGTGGTTATTACATTCGTAGATTCTTTCAGGCATAGTAACATTGTATTATCATTTTCTCCCTCTTTTCTGATGACTTTTGTTTGCTGTTTTTTAAAAATTATTCCCTACAAAGTAGTTATGCATAATTAAATTATCGTATCACTATATAGCTGGGATTTATGTTTCTTTTTTAAGTCAGGGATTAATTTCTCCATTCTTAGTGTATGTGTGTATAGGGATGACTTCCAACACTTTTGCATTACCTGATATGGAGGTATCTGTCATTTAACTATAAAGCTGTGTATTGTCTTCAAGCATGTATCAAAAAATTGTGGTCTTGTGTCCAGATGGAAATAGTACTAATTCAGTCAGTGGTGACCAGTAATTGAAATAGTGACACTAGTAAAAATCTCTTCATACAAACAAGGAAACTATAGCATTTGCACCAGAAATTGAGTTAATTAAGGTTCCCTACCTGTAATTATGTTATCAATCTGTAGATTGAAAAATAACTTAAAATAAATTGGAGACAATAAATTAAAAGATAAATGTAGGCAAATAAATTTTAACTTCAAAATTTCTACTGGGATAGTTTCTCACCCATTTCAAGAATAAAAGATAAGCCTAAGGAACTGGTATAATTACAGAAAATGTACTCTACATCACAAGAAAACATCAATATAATGGTTTCATTTTTGGTGGTTCTACCATTTAATGAAACATATCTATGGAGGTAACTTGGCTTCTAAGGTGCTTACGGGATCAGAAGTGGAGCTTTTCCCTAGCTATATTAGATTGCATGGTACAGCTGGGTTTGGTTTTTTTATTCTGGAATTCTATTGGGAATTTGTTACCTGTCCTTTTCATTGTGTAGCTCAAGTCAATACTAGGCTTCTCTTTTTCATTTTTGCACTTTCTTATATGTCAAGAATTAACTTTAGACTCCAGTCTCTCCTTGGTATTCTTTACCTCCCACTAAAATCAATAGCATGCTGAACCTAAGTCTTGGTATATCCTGGTATAGAAAAATACGTATCCTGGGAATAGAAAAAAACTGGTTGTATTGGATGGCCTGAGTCTGAGAACTTGTAGCCTTTATGATGCCAACATGAAATCTGAGATATAGGTGGGGTTAAGGCTTTCCGGGAACTTTGAATATCACTTCCTTTTCATATAATTTTTCTCAGTCATTTCTCCTATGCCTATGTATTTCTAAGAGGTCAATATTCACACTATCACCTTAAGAGTAAACCTAATAAAAGCGAATTCAGTTTTTGTAGCACATATTCACGATTACATTTACAAGCAAAGTTATTTCTGAAGACCTTCATGTTTTTAAGAAGTCTCTTCTAAAGGCAGATCTTATGTTTGGCTCTACTCCACTGAATGCCATTTATGAACAAATTGTAACACAGCAAAGATCTTCTAGAAGTAGTATATGTTTGTGATTACTCAATATACTGCAAAGGGATATTAAGAATAGACTTCACAGAATAGAAAATATTTAACAAGTACATAGACTTACTTTTTCCTTTTGTACTTTAAGGACAAATCTCAATTTTAATTATATGCACTAGGTCTTCCCAACACTCTAAAAATACAATGAATAGCAATGTTATTTCACTATATTATTTAACTACTCTTTGGGGATTTTATGTTGTTCCAGAAAAAAAAATGTACCTTTCTGAATACTTTTTGTCTGTGTTTATATATATTGTATTTTTATCAATACTATTTATATCTATCCATATATGTATACGAATATATACAGAACATTATGAATTTTTTTGCAGGAAAATACTACTTGGGGGTTCATTCATATTTTTTATGATCTCAACAAACTCATATTGATGTTAATTTTGTTCCAGAAATTAAGATGTTAAACTTAATGAAGAAAATGCTTAATTAAAATGAGATGGAATATGGCTAAAAGTCTTTAAAAATACTAGCCGCAGCTTTAAACAGCATGAAGCAGAAACACTGTTATTTCTCATGAACCCGACTTACAGAAATATTGTATCTATTTTTCTCAGTAATAATTTTATTAGTAGTGCTCCTATAGAAGTGTTAATCATGTGATTTCATGTGTCAAAAATACTTCAATTTGCTAGCAGATTTATACTACTTCAGAAAAAATATATGAGTAAAGATTTTCTGGTAGCTTAATGTTGATGGTAAAGATGTCCACAGAGAATGTGAATGCTTCTACCTGGTACGCTTATACCAAGTTTCTTGCAAAAAATTATTTGGAGTAGCATGGATTTTAATTCTTTACCAACTCAGTTGCATTCTATGATGAGATGACTGGATTGACTGGATTTGTGGTTAAGGGGAGCAGGCAATGTCATCTGCTTTGACTTTAGCAAGGTTTTCAGCGAAGTCTCCCACAACATCTTCATATTCAAGCAGGGTTGTTATGGTGTAGATGGATGGACTACTAGATGAGTAGAAAACTGAATGGATCACTGTACTCAAAGAGTAACGGTTAATTAGTCATGCTCTGTCCCAATCCCTGTGACATGTAGAGGTCCTCAAGGGTCTGTCCAGGAACACATGTTATTTGATAACTTCGTAATTGTCTTGGTGGACAGTGGCTTAAACACTATATGCTGACAGTGATGAAAGCTAACGAAACACTGGACTGTATCAACAGCAGAACAGCTAGTAGATCAAAGGAACTTGTTATTTCCCTTCACCTGGTACTAATTAGGCCACATCTAGAACATTGCATCCAGTTCTGGATATCCCTCTACAAGACTGATGTTGATCAACTGGAGCAAGTTCAGTGGAGAGCTACCAAGATGCTTGGAGGCAGGAGCATATGGCCTGTGAAGAGACTCCAAGAAAGCAAAGCGTGTTTAGCCTGGAGAAGAGATACCTGCAGGGAAAAAAAAAAAAAATCACGTTTAGGCAGAGCAATCCTGAGAAAATAACAGTGTTTCAACTTTTGAAATAACATTTTCCTTGTAAGTGAATAGTGCCTCCTACCTCCTAAGGAAGCTCACCTGTTCCCATGCATCAGGTGAGCTTGGGTTGTTAAGGAGCTATAATGAATATTTAAATGTTGCAAGAGATTCCCTTGCAGGTAGGCAGTAGGTGTAGTGCTGCATTACTTTGTAAGGGCAAAGTATTATTTTCACATGGGTAATAATGGAAAATATAAAAAAAATGGCATTCTAGATGTAATCTGATGGTTTATCCGGGTCTTTGAACCACCTGTGCCTTCTGCGAGGATCCTTCCTGTGAAGCAGTCCTTGCCATCGCTCCTGGGATGTTGGAATTTTGCTGAGTACAGGTGTTTGGCTGGGATGGTAAATGTTGGTAGGGAACTGATGGCCTATGGATTCTGAACTGTGCCTTGCTTGGTTTAATGGCTTTATTCTTTTCCCCTGAAATTTGGTGTGAATATTTTTGCTTAGGAAGAAAGAAGAGTGTCAAGGAAGTCATAAGAAATCTGACACATTTTTATTCGGAAGTGAATATAGTACAGCAAAGGGAGTGAATAGTAGATATTTTTAAGCCTATCTTTTCCTTATGCTGAATCAACATGACTGCGATCAAGGACAGGGGGCTAAAAGGACAAGGAAAGGGTTCATGAGCTCTTTTGGGTCATTGATAGAAAATACTACACTTAGGAATGTGGCGTGCATTGTAATCAATCTTGTACTATATGGATTTATTCTCTCGAAGGTATTAGGAAGTGGCTGGGAAGATATCAATATGATCGGCCCTGGAATGGGCACCAACAGAGTGGTGCAGGATGTTCAACCTGTCCTGTCCAGATGTTCTCCTGTTAGGCGAGGGGGAGCATCTCTCTACCACCCCTTTCCTCATAATTGCAGAAGCAAGCTTGATATATGCGTTGTACGTTTACAAGTTTGTTTTGTTGTCCTGACTCAGGCTGTGCTGATCAAATGCAGGACTACCCAGCAGCTACCCTCAGGCAGCACTGCTCACAGGACTTGCATAACTTTTAATCACATTTTCTATTTCTTTTCCTTTACCTTTTCTACTTTTTGATGTTCCTTTTCACCTCTCTGGTTACCCCTTTCCTGCTTCAGTCTTCTGCCAAAAAACAGCTTGCCCCAATTTCTTTCTTCCCATTGGTCCCAGCTTTGCTATATATCTTTGCCATTTCACTATTTCTGAAGTACTCATGGCCTTGCATGGAATTTCTGCCACAGTTGCCTGGACGTTATTGGCCTTGCATGACTGTACTCACCAGAAGGACCCCAGTGCTCCGCTTCAACTACCGGTGAAGTTTGACTGTTGATAACAAAACTCTTCCTCAGCTGCTTGTGAAATCCAGCCATTCTTCACCGCATTATCCATAAAGTTTATTAGCTTCTTACTTTGTTATCTCTCAATAGTTTCTCATTTTCTTTTCATGTTTGCATGGGTAGTATTAATACATCCTGTTAGGTTAGCTTTAACTTCAGGCAGGGCCCAGGCAGCTGCCTCATTGCTTTCCTGAGCTCTACAGTAGCAGAAAAAGCAGGTAGTAAACCAATGAATTTAACAGTAATTGCTGTAACTATGTAACTATCTTCACTTTCAGAAAAATGGTAACTCATTTGTATGACTTTTCTGTTTGAAACATTGAATTTAAAAATTAACAATGCGGTGGTACAGCCATACTGCAGGCATCTACATACATGATTTCCATGACTGTGATCACCAGTCAGCATCACATCAGGATACAACCTGGCCATGAATAGAAGTGAGTGCATTTTCCCTCTAATGTGTTCATACATTCCGGAACCTCCCTGCTTCAAATCACAAGGCAGCGATGGCATCACGATGCAGATCTGCAGAGGGAATAAGGACACAATACAACAGCTTTGGAGGAGCTCAAAGTGGTCAGGACTGCGTGTACTGCCACTGTCACAGTGAAGGGAATAGGAGATACGGGCATGGGTGATGACGGCTTGTGACGTATGACTGAAACCTCTTTAGGCTCCTCCTGTACATCCTGGCACAAGAACCTGTCTGTCAGGACTAGTTGGGAGTTACAGTGCGTGAATGGAAACAGGAGCGAACTCTAAGTTCCAAACTAATGGGAAATGAGTAATCTAGCATTGTGTGAGCAGGTGTCACAGCAGTGACAGTGATAAGCAAGCCTTGCTGCAAGGCCAGGCAGGTACTGTGTCACATTTATTTATTCTCGTGGTGGCTGTATGAGAGTTGGCTGGCTTGATATATGGCAGAGCAAAGTCTCCTCTCAGACCTAGTCAGTACAGACCTAGTCAATGACAGGAAAAGCTTTCTTCTTGTTTTTCCTTGCCACTATAGACAGGGGGAAGCAGAGCAAGTAGGAGCAGCTGAAGTCACAGCTCCAGGGTCAATACAGCATCAGGGTGGGACTAGACGCTTGCAAATAGGATGCTGGAAAAGTCCCTAGTTCTAATTCATGGCTAACCCAGACGACTTCAGGTCATCCGTTAATCAAATGGGAACGTGCTGTCATTATGAGAGACTGGACCCCACCAAGGCTGGAACGGAAAAATTACAACTGGAGTACTATAATCCTCTGGTATTAGGTAAAGAACTAGGCGTTAAAAATCTGGTTTTGCTATTAAAAAAAAAAAAAACACCAAAAAAACCCAAACAAAACAAAGCAAAAGACAAATAACAAAACCCACTTTCCTAAATGTTTTTAATTGGAGACTTTAGGAAAACACTGATGCTGCCCATTGCTGCCTCTCGTAGAGATCATAGTCAAACTTGCTAGTGGGTGTGTACCTCTTAAAAATTAAAAGCTGTAGAACTTATGATTTTTGAATGATTCCTTAATATTTTGGAAATAACATTCAGTTGATTCATGTCAGTATTATTAAATCTTTACAGTACTTGGCTACAAGTATAACAAAGAAATAGCACGCATAATCGCTTCTGTGATTATAGCATCTGCTGCCCAGTTACAAAAAAACTGCAAAAAGAAGAGAAAATGCAGCACATCCTATTCACCTGTTTATACAATCTTATGGCTACTGCTATCACAAAGGCATTAGGTTTATTTGGTGATTTCTGGATGTCAGATTTCACGAGTGAAGTGGGTGAAGCACATTGGACAATGCTGACTAAAGATGAGAAGATAATACTTGTTCTTGTAGCAAAAAAACAAAAAAGTTTTAGAGATTTTTGTATGAATAAAATTACTTCTGTTTCTGAAAAAACACTAGGGTTGCCAAGAATTTCAATGGTCTTATACAGTTGGATTATGATGATATTCTTGGATGGCTTTTGTTTCTTTGTTAAACCAGAGATCTAACACTATCTAACACTCCATCAAAGATGTATTGCATTTGGTTATAGTTTTAAAACTCTTTTGTAAGTTCTGCTAAAGAGTTGGCATCCCTCATTTAATCAGCTGACAACCTGAGAAGTGCTTATATAAACTCAACAACTGCATCAAAGAATGACTGAAAAAGGACAAACTTGAAATTCTGATTTCCACAGGTTTGAGATACAGTTAATTTGGAAAGATACAATCCTGGAGTATCAGTGTTTTATCTGGGAACTCATTTCACTTGGATGGACTGTTCTTAGAGCCCTCTTTGGTGGTCTGCTCCCATTTAGCCCTGGATATTTGGTTACTAACCTATGGTTATTCTAAAAGAAGAAAACTATGGCAGATTGAACCCCTCTATGAGGTGTTTTCTATGCTGTGTAGACATCATTGTGTATGCAAACTACAGAGATACAGTGAGTGTATTAAAGATACTTCAGTATGAGAAAACACTGTAATGTAAAAGTGTTATGTGAAAGGACTAAAGAACAGAAATTTTTTTCCTTCTTTTTGGAATTTAACATGGTGCAACTTTTCTTTGGGTTTACCTGGACTATGAGAGAGTAAAGCACATTCTCCTCCTTTTTTAAGCTTTTTAGAATGGGAACATTACTCAAACAAGATATACTTGAAGCCTAATAGATCCCATCTCCAAAGGGAAAACACATCTTATTCTCAACACACTAGAACGAAAGACTAAATCTTTAAATAATTTGCCTTTTTGCCCAAATATCAAGTAGATTTATGTAAATGAATAAAAAATGGCCCTGAATGCTCAAAGTACTTTTGGGAAATAAAATGTATGTTACACATGTACAATGACAGAGGGGAAGGAAGAAGCAGAGATTGCCAAGGACATTCTGAGATCATTTATTGATTGGAAACAAATCACTGTATTCTTTTGTTTGTTTGGTTTGTTTTGTTTCACTGGTTTTTTTTCTTCTCCATATTACATGAAGTGGTCTCTGTCTGGGTGTAATTTTTACTTTTTAGTGCCATCTGCACCTGTGGCCTTTGGACTTAATGTTTATGACAGATGGACTGGACTGTGTTTGCCCCATTTAGTGTATAATCCTTCTGTATGTATCTATGCCATGCTAGGCAGTGGCACGGGCCCAATGGGCATATTTATTAGTGCAGACTTCCTGTCTGCTTCCATTGTTCTGTTGCAGTGTCCTTTGAGCCTAATGGACCTAGCTTTGTGCTGGGCCCACCTACAAAATATTGTTCTTGATTCATGCCAGATTATCTGTTGCAGACTCTAATCTTTTTTTTTTTTTCTTTTTTTTCTCTAACACATTTGCCAACTAGAATGCTTAAAATGGATCAATTCCATATTGTAAATGCTCTTCCTCTCCTCTCATCCTGCAAGCTTCATTTTGGAACAAGCTTGCTAGCTTTGTTTGCTGGTATCGAGATGCTTGATGAAAAGGAGAAGCATTTTCTCAGAAAATGTTGCACCTCGTGCTACCTGAGCTCCTGTTCTACTGGAAGGGGATATTGTTCCCTGCAAAGCATTGCCTCCTGTAAAGTAGAGTGTAATAAATACAGCCCCAGCTCTAGGAGCTTGCTGGCCCATTGCTGGCAGCCTGGAGCTGTGCGGCACGTCCCATTCCTGCTGACTTCATCCACATTGTGTGGTGGGTGTGGGGAAGAGGACAGGCTACTCTTGCGCAAGAAATACTGCCTTCTGCATCAATAGAACAGCAAAACACAAGCCCAGCAAATGGAAAAGCATGCAACACTTAGGTACTTGCAATTTTTAAGTTTTTTGAAGGTTTGTGAACCTAGGAACAGATCATGATAACAAAGAACAATTTAGTATTGTTAATTTCTCTCATGAAATCATGAGGTTGCCTCTCTTAAATTTTTGTGCCTGTTACGGAAATGAATGAAATGAACCTTGTTGCTTAGCTATAGTTACATCAAATCAGTGGCAAATTTCAAACGGACATTTGAGAATCAAACCCACCCTTTTCTAACTGTCACCATATGTACTCCTGACAGTTAAAAAGGTTTTGAAAATATTTCTATAGAAAGTAATCATGCCCTTGTAAACCTTTTATAGAAAAATGGATCACCTATATAACTTCTCACACTACAGAGCAAGACTATGAGTTCTGTGGTCATATTAATACGATAATGAGGAAAAGAAGCATGTTCTGTATCATACAGTTCGATTCTCCCAGAGATAGTTTCTGGGCTGGGTTTACCTGCCAATCAGATTTCTGCAGGATGAAAATGAAGAATTGGGAGGGAGAATTTTTCATCACATAAATAAGAAAAGCAATTATCAACAACATTTTCATATCTAGAAAAGGCTTCTTTATAATATTGATATAAAGCTGTTGTTGTGGTTTAACGCTAGCCAGCAACTAGGACCATGCAGCTGCTCGTTCAGCCACCACAGTTTGGATGGGTGAGAGAATCAGAAGAGCAAAAGTGAGAAAACTTGTGGGTTGGGATAAAGACAGATTAATAAGTAAAGCAAAAGCCACATACACAAGCAAAGCAAAATAAGGAATTCATTCACTGCTTCCCATGGGCAGGCAGGTGTTCAGCCGTTTCCAGGAAAGCAGGGCTCCATCACATGTAATGGTTATTTGGGAAGACAAAGCACCATCACTCCGAATGTCCCCCCTTCCTTCTTCTTCCCCCAGATTTATATACTGAGCATGACATCATATGGTATGGAATATCTCTTTGGTTAGTTGGGGTCAGCTGTTCTGGCTGTGTCCCCTCCCAGCTTTTTGTGCACTCCCAGTCTACTTGCAGGTGTTGAGGTGTGAGGAGCAGAAAAGGCCTTGAGAGCTTAGCAACAACCAAAACCACCAGTGCGCTATCAACATTATTTCTTATCCCAAATCTGAAACATAGCACTATACCAGCTGCTAGCAAGAAAGTTAACTCCAACCCTGCTGAAACTGTGACAGCTGCATAGAAAAAAGAAAAGATATTATGATGGCATATTCATGACTGAGAAGTAGAGAAGGCAAAAATTCTTTTATTCCTTTCAGCTACTTTAAATTTGGCATTTCTAGTTTGCAGTAAAAACTTCATCTATCAAATACGCACCCAGAATGGGTAACTGAGTAAGCTTGGGCTTGAGAAGGAAATATGTTGAAGTCCATATACAAGCACTCATGTGTGATTTGAATATCTTCCTTTTTCATTCACATTTAAAGGTGTTGAATACTTAACACTTTTGAAATTCAGGTACACCAATTGCAATGGTGAAACCCCATATAAGTATTTTTGTGAAGGAACACGTGGATTTTCAACCCTGAATTTAATATTAAAAGATACAATTGAAATTGCAAAATCTCAAGGTAGTGTATTTGGCAATCATCTTTCACATTCCATGCAGTATTTTTTTCTTTCCTTCCATGATATCTGAGAGAGTTTCATCAATTTAGCTTTGTAGTTGCACATTTTGAAGGAATATTTTTAAGAATGCAGTGTAGAAAATGTGCAAGCTAGTTGTGGGCAAATCCTGTTTAATACCCTTCAATTTGAATTAGTTGTGTGACGGTTCTGAAATTTTTTCCCCTGCATTTGCTCTGGCAGTATCACAATTTGTTCCTGATAGATTATTGCTCACCTACTGCATGAAAAAGCAGTTTTCTAAGTTGCTTTTCCCTGCTGCCAGTCAGTGTGATGATGAGGTATCTTCTCAAAATACCATAAAAGCTTCAGTATCTCTTTTTTGTAAAGGACACTTTGTAAAATTTAAGGTGAGAGCAGAGGTTGGAGCAGAGGTATATCACAGAGAAGACAGGATATTATTGAGTGCTTATTTTTTATTTGATTTTCTTTCTTTTGCTTTACAGAGTTCATAGGCACAGTTCACTACAACAACAGAGATATTATCCAAGTTTTCCAGGACAGAGAAGTAATCTTCTGCCACAAAAGTTTGTTTGTTACATGATAAGATTAGCTTTAAGGTTATTGTAATGTTTGAGGTTTTGATTGGAGCCCTCTGCAAATAATGACCTGAGGGACTGTGTCATCATGTAAACAAGCTACATGACCATTCAGCTGTGATTATCGTAACTTCAGCGCCAGTAATGTACAGTGCCCCAGAACTGCAGAGCTAGGTATCGTGTCCTGCGGATGGAATTATTCAGTTAATCACGGAAGAGCCCGGGGACTGAGTTGATGGAAGCACATAATAGCAAGGTTATGCCTATCAAGGATAGGCAGCCTAAATCTCCCAACTGTGAGGCATAGTAGGGACAAGTGTTATATGATGGCCCACCCTGGTGAATCATCATCGTATCCCTTTCTGAGACGTTACCTGACTACTAGCCAAACCAATATATCCATACTACTATTATCTACACTTGCATCCGCAGGGTTGCATTTAAAATGCAGACAACCAAGGGGATTTTTCATTACTCTGAATTACACGTGTCTGTGAACACGTCAGGAGAGTCAGCCTTATGTGCTCTTGACTGAATTCACTCTTCTGTTAGAGGAACTGTAAGTATAAAGAGCTTTGTAGAATATCCAAACGGGCCGATAACTAACCACATGTCCTTGGAGAAATGAGACAGGAGACTGCTGTCATCTGCAAAACTGCATCTCAAGAATAGCTGTTTTCTGTGCATAAGCCTCCTGTCCCTGTATGCCCTTACTGAAGATGCAGGTTCCCTCTATTCAAATATTATTATGTGTAGATGCATAGCCTAGCTAGAATGCTTAAGCACTTTCTGTCACTGAAGCCATTCTCACCTCTTAGGCCTCTGGTATGGTGGAACTCCTTGTGCCAGGCCTTTCACTTACTACTTTTTCTTATTACAATTATTTCTTCATAGCTGCAGCCTTTTTCTGATTGTCCTGATCTACGGGAACCATCCATCAGTTTTCTAGTAGAAGAGAAATGCACTTTCGTGGTCTCACAGAAGGGTCTTCAAACGACTTGGTCATTGCCAGTGTCCACTGAGCTCTAGGTCAGTTTTCTGTCTAGCTTTATGATCATCTTCATTTACAAAGAAATAGGACAACACCCTTGGGATTTTTATCAGTTCTGTTCTAGACGGGACTTCCATACCAGAAACAGAAAAACTGGCTTTCCTTACTCCTTACTTTCCAGGGTCCAATGGGTAGATTTAGCCACTAACTTCATTATGTCTCCAGGCATGTTTAACTCCAATCTTTAACTCTAATTTAAAGATGAAATAACACCACTCCTAACCTGCTGGGGGGTTCCACTGGTGTCATTCATTGTAAGACCCATTAGGGAAAACAGCTGCTCCTTTTGTCTGCTGAAACACCATTTGTTGCTGCCAGATCCCGTGTGACTTCTGAAGGTCCTACAGGCAAAAGAGGCTGCAGGTTCTGAGCAGTGACTGATGGAAGATCTGTAAACTTCTGCTTCTCCACCAATTTTCTTTCCTCACATTTCTGCACATACTATTTAATGTCATTGCATTGCTCTGTCTTTGCAAGTTATTTTTATTGTTACTCCATTTCTGATGCTTTATACTTAGATTTTAGGAGAAACTTGGTCTCATTTGTGTTGCATTTGAATCAGTCTTTATGTCTGCTCCTTTCAAAACCAAAGAATTTCTTCAATGTTGAACAACAAATAAAAGCATGCAGTGATAAATTTATCAAATTTTGTAGGCAGAATAGAGCTCAAGGAATTGAGGAACATTTAGTTGCTTCTATGAGGTTTTTTTCAAATATAAAATAGTGCTGCTGCTTCTTTCCTCTAAAAGTTAATCTCAGTTTGTGCATTCAGAAAGCACACTTAAATTCTGAATAATTGCTCCTAGTTGAAAATGAAAGAAAAAATTGCATTTCATTCATGAATAAATGGTGTAAGACAATGTCATTTGTAGACTTTTTTGATATCTTAGAAATAAAATATTTTGTTTCCTGTAATTTTTATTTCTTTATTTTGTAGACTAATATATCTAAATGACAATACATAAAAAAAATTTCATTTTATACTAAAATTGTTTGAAAAATAAGAAAAGCAAATGCCAGAAAACTACAAATACTGGAATAATGAATGTTAAGAGAATAAAATGATAGTTTTTGTAGAAAGCTTTTTTCAGAATTTCCTACAATATCCACTTATTTTGATTAAAGGTTTTTTTACTTAAAGACCTCCAGTTTCCATTGGTCCTGTTTCTTATTTTGTTAAATATCATTGGGTCCTGCCTACAACCAAACTGTACTCATACAACCCTTCCATGTTCACTGTACTCCTTCACTAATGGGGGGAGGAGAGTTCAAGCTGCTGCCTAGGTAAAATGGTAAAACCATAATTGAATTTACAGGAGAAAGCGAATTAGACGTTATTAACTGCTAATATTGACTTATTTTAACAGGTATGACGTCCTAAATTAAAATACAACATGCATTACTTAATTTTAATGATGACATAGGATGTTGCACATGAAGAGGTCCTATGTATTGAGGTATTCTCTGGGTACCGAGCAAGAAAAGCACTTTGAGGAAATTTGTGGTTACAGTATTGAATGATGTGGAAGGGGAGGCTGTGGACTGGTTGGAATCAGTTTTTCTTCTGTATAAGAACTAATATAGACAGAGCTTGATTAGTCTCTTTAACCAAATCCAGTAAGCAGTCTGACAGCTGATTTTAAATATATTCTTGTGGTAGTCTTCAGTGGTAGGAAAAAATAGTTTTTCACGTGGTTGACAGCATCACGTGTGAACCTCACAGCACAACTTCTGCATGTGACTGAGATCAATTTGGCCAGTATTGGGCTCTGTGTAGGATTATTTCATTTGTCCCTCTCACTGCTCTGAATCCTTTTCTTCTCTCTGTTAGTTGCATTTCTATTCCACCAGTTAATACTGCGATCAGTGAGGATGAGGGAATAATCCGTCCTTTGTACAGGTCTTTCTTCCATCTACCTACATGCTTTCCCTAAACCCCGTGATTGCTCAGTAACCGGCAACAGAGACAGATGGAGGGTGTCACACCTACATACAAATGATGAAGAAATGATGGCTGTTGGCCATTGACTTGTAGTGACAGAGGCATCTTTAACTTGTACATCAAAGGAACCCTTTTTAAGGATAGTGTCACTATCACTGGTTGCTGAAAATGGAAAAACAGATCCTCAGCTTTCATGTACTCTATCATTGATTCATTGTGCTGCAACAGCAAGCCAGTTACACAGCAAAACTAACACATAAAATTATCTAAGCCAAAGAAATGTGGGAGACTAGGGAGGTGTAGAGTACATATTGAAAGTGTCTTGCAAAATGTAATATTAATATAGAAACCTGAAATGAAATGTATCTTTCAGATCAGATAAATTTTAAAGCAGTGGTTGTATAAATGTGTTATTAGAAATCTGACTTTCAGAATAAGTAACTACTTAATGTTTTCTTAGCTGAAACTAATATTAAAGTTGGATTCTTTGCAATATTACTGACAGATTTTATGAGGATCTAGGTAATTCAGGGAAGGTGTCTCCACAAAATCATAGGCTAAACTTGTAGATAAAGACTTAGCTATGTTTGTAACATAGAAATAGATAGCTGATCAGGTTGCTGTGGGAAAGAGCAGCTTGAAGTATGACTACAAAAGCTGCAGTGTTGACTGTTTGTAGACAAGTTAAGTAGTATCTTCCCAGATTAATAGTTTCTTCAATTCAAAATTGTAGCTGCACTATGATTTCCCCATTGCTTAGTGTGAAAAAGAGGTGTATTTAGGAGGGAAGGGAAAGTCCGAGACTTAGAATTTCTTTTAATTGATCAATTTAATTATAGAAAAATAATGGGTGAAGTAGCACAAAAAGTAAGATTGGAGCGTGTGCGTGAAATAAATGTAAATGTATTAAAAGACTGATTAATGCTAGGTTCCCAGTAGTTAAAACAACCTCCTCTTTTTGATATTCTGATATTTGAGTTTATAGAATATACAGTCTTTTCCTTCTGACTAGTCTGTAGCCATTTCTGTTAATTATCACCTGAAAGACTATATAGGCCACTTCTTACTGACATAAAAATGCAGTAACTCTCAGAAATTGTCCCACTGATGTCTATGAAGCTATTTGCAAGAGAAACTGCTGGCCAGAGTAAGCAAGGGCTCCATTAAAGGGTTCAAATGGAAGATAAAGTTAAATTTATGTTTACTTGATATATTCCTATTCTTAAACATTCCTCTTGTTTAAATCCTTGTTTCTTCTTCTACTTATACTTCTAACTGCTTCTAACGCTTTCTTTGTTTGTTCCTCTTTTTTTTATTTTTCTCTTTCTTCCTCCTAATATTCCATTTTAACAAGATTTTGTGAGTCACACTGATTCCAGGCAAACAAGCTGCTGTACTGTAAAATAAATAGCCTTGAAATGCTACAAAGTAAATCACTTGCCTTCAAGATTAAGCTAAAATGTTTGCTTCAGCTTCATGTCTGAACATCCTTCCACTTAACCAGATGATAGCAGACTTTTTGCCAACAAAACATATCTTTACTAAACCAGGGACATCTTTCAATAAGAACAGAGCAGTATGATGCCCTCTGCCATCAAAACATGCCTCTAGCTCTATTTATTTATGAGGAGCTTTGTGCTGGATACAAACTGATCATGAATGTTATCCAGCTTTATATAAGACATCACATGGTATTGGTAATCTGATACAGGCTTTTAAATGGATAGCTACACTGCCAGTTTTAAGTGCCAGCATTTTTTTCCTTTTGCTATCAAGTGCTATAGCGCGTACTGCTAAGAAATACCCTAGCCTTCCTTGACTTCATGCTTCCTGCAGAAGAATTGCCATGTCTTTATTTTGCCTTTTATCTTTATTCTTCTGAACAAAATAAACTAGTTGGTATCCTCTGATGCAGCACCCTGGAAATAGATCTCTGTTGGAAGAATAATTTACATTTTATTCTTTGTTCCCACATATATTTTTTCACAAGCTTTTTTTTCAACATCTTTTTACTGTATGTTTATTAAAATAGCTATGCTTTCTGGTCTGGAGAGTCTTAAGAAATAGATATGGTTTCAGACAAGAAATACTGACTTTTCTTGGTGTTTATTCTAATAGGATTCTATTTGATCATCTATGCTTGTATTTGTAAACCTAGAGTATAGGCTTTGTTTGTGGATTAAGTGTATAACTGACATTCGCTCCATGCAGGCATGGAAAAACCTGACCTGGTGTGAGAAACCTAAAGTGTGACTAACATCCTGCATTTTCGCTTTGCAACATAATCTAGAGGATGGATGAGCATTAACATGGAAAGTCTAACCTCTTTTTTCCAGAGTGCACCTTTGCATTATTGTAGCTGAAATGCTTCATATACCATATCACTGTGATCTGAAAGTGAAAATCTGAGTAACGCTTGTTTGACCATTTTGAAAGTAAAGACAGTAGTTTTGATCAATCCCTTGAATCCCTGGTTTCTTAACTCATTTTAGGACTAGTTAAACTAAAATTCTGAAGCTGGTCTGTGCATGGTTAACGGAAGGAAAATTGGCTAATCTGTAGCTGACTTACTAGAAAGGTATGGGAAAAAGTATGGCAAAGGGTACATTTAAAAAAATGAAGAGAACCTATCTGAAAATTTTGTAAGCAATTAAGTGGCAGCACATATAGAGGCATCTCAAACTGGTATTTCAGTATCCAATTATTTATCAAACATTCATTTGCAATTGAAATAACTTAAGCAGAGATGTGACTTGGAGGGGAGGTGGTAAGGAGAATTGTATGCTGAATATTAGTTTGCATGTGTCTTCTACCATGAGAGAGAGATTTGTAGTTTTGTATGCTTCCGTAACTTCGTACATTAGAGAAATTGAATAGCATGACTGAGTTTAAAAGGGGTGACATTAATGTGAAGTCTAAGGATTCTTTATGTGCATAAACCATGATGGTTCATTCCATGAACAGCTGCTAGCCAACAAGCCTTTTTAAAAGCCTTTTGGAGATGAAACTGAAAATCCAGAACTCACACTCTCACTCTAGGATTTGTACACTGAATTTTCAAAAATAGGGCACCCGTAAATATGTGTTAAAGTGTATTCTAAATTCCTCTTAGGGACCCAATATTGTATTAGTTGTATATCCAACATACCATTGAACTTACTAGAACTTTACTTAGTACCTATTAGAGAAATTGTGCAATATTAAGCCAATTAAATGTATGTAAACATGATTAAGTGTCATAGTTTTGAAAATGGTTTCAGTTGGTAACTTGATTGTTTAAATGTACATCTGAGTGAATCTGGCTATTGGGTATTTTTACTCTAGATTTTGTGCAGGCTGCAAAACTATCACGATTTGTGTGAGCAGAGAATGTCTGTAATAGCTGAAGCCCACTGGTGAAGCTATGTTAAAGTTTCTACCAACCCTCTTCCACTGAGCTATTTATGTTGAGGTTATGTTGTAAGTTTTCTGGCAAAACTCTTTATTTATACTCCACCTGCATAGAGGTTCTGATTACTGATTAGTGCTATGATATAACAAATAAATAATAACACCAATGTATTTACTTATACTTTAGGTAATTGCTGAACCAGAGCTTAATCAGAGAGATGGGTGTGAGTTGGTAAAGGTCCTACAGCCACGAAAGTCACACAAATAAAAACATAGTCAACATTTGTCTATATCTAAGCAAGGTATTTTAAAATGTGTTGCATTTTTAATTAAGTTAAAGCTATTTAAATTGTAAGGGTTTCTGGGACTGGTGTCTGACATGTCCTGACCAATGCATGGGAAGAAAAATTATATTCCACTTTAATGAAATTACAAAACATTTCCTCGAGATTTGATCCTGTTGCTTAATAGCATTGTCTCATCTTATGGACAACTTAGCTAATGTGGGTGTAATCAGAGATGGCTGTTGTAGCACATGAGTTAGAAATACGTCAGTTAAAAATGTAACAGCTGCAGGTTCCACTTAAATTTGTCATTATATCTTGAAGTATAAACGTTCAAAATACAGTTTAAAAGAGAATAGAAACTTCAGCTAAGTGTCTTTTACCACTGAAATGGAATTAACAATAAAAATAATGGTGGATATATAACCCAATGGAACCAACAGATTTAGTTAAAACAACTTTATACTGTTCATTAGAAATTTGTCCCATTGTGTCTGGTGACTATATTTATCAGGGCAGGAGAGAAGAGCTTTAATCACAGTCTTAAAATATATTTTGTGGTTCCTTTTGCATACTTGATTTGCTTCTTGTATGCAAGTATTGTATTTACTCCATATTTGAAAAGCGTCTCCTATTAATCCGCATTGATCTTATTTTATTTTGCAGATTGACTAACTTGCTTTGTGCAATTTATGCTGTAAGGACAGATTTAATGGTAGAATTAGATGGTCTGTTCACTTTTTACAGTACCTTTTATTAGTCTAAATGTACGATAGCCAGGCTTAAAACCAAAACCTACAGGTACCTTTTCAGCACAGTGCTCAGGAAATTAACCATGGAGCTCTCATTAGCATTAATGGGTGCTTAGTGGGTAATTTACTGTGCCCACGCTTAAAACATACCCCCCAGGGTGCTCACCAGGCTGTGTGGGAGATTCCTCTATGCTGATGGTATTGTAATTGTATTTTATTAGATCAAGCTACAAATGAAAGATTTTGATTTCCATGACATCTATGTCTAACTCTGGTTCAAAGAGAAAACACACACACCTGTGTTCACTATCAATTAGCTGTGACAGCAAGATAATCCCATCGAGGAGTTCTGGCAGAAAGATACAGCAGAAAAAAGATGTACTAGCAGTGCTTCTAATTTCTCATAAACCTGGAAGATTACACAAAATATCTTATTGTTATGCTAAATATAAAAAATTATAAGCATAAACTTTCAAAATAACTGTTTAGAAATTCGGAACTGCTGTTGCAATTCTAGTTTAGCCTTATTATGCACGTGTTTTCAATTACAAAGGGAAATTTTAAAGAAATTAAGATAAATCAACTGGAATGAATTGCTCAGGAACTTATATCTGTAAGAAGCTAAAATTTTCCCAGTCAAAGTTGCAAAAATTCCCTGGAATCCATACTCCAGCCAAAGAAGAAAAGTAGTTGGGAATGCTTCCAAATTCTGTTCCAATAATGAATTTAAAAATAACATTAAATTTAAGTAGAAAACCTTTAAAGAAAGGGGGAAAGACAGAACAACAAAGAATCTTGTGCTTGGCTGAATAGAAAACACTGGGATAGGCAAGACTTCAAATCAATCTGAGTTCTGCTTTAGAAAAGTTCTTCATTTCTTAACAGAGGACAAAGAAGAAAGAGGGTTACCATGTGCTTAAATTATCTTTTACCTTGAACAGATTCTATTCTATTCTATTCTATTCTATTCTATTCTATTCTATTCTACTCTATTCTACTCTATTCTACTCTATTCTATTTCGGTTTTTAATAGGACAATGCTGAGCACAAAAACAAGAGCAGATTTGGCAAAACGAAGCCCACTGTGCTTAATGTATGTGTGTACAGGAGAGAGGGAGAGAAGATGATGAGATCATTCCCAAAATATTGAAATATAAAATCACAATCAGACAGAATGCGATAAATCTTAATGGCACCATAAAATTTCAGAGTGATATAAATAGTAACTACATTTAAGACAAGAAAGAAAATAGGTAGCTTGGGCTAATACAGACTTAACAGTGTGATTCAGTCATGCAAAAACTTAGAAGATATTAAAGACACAGAAGAGATGGCAGTAAACAGCATAAAACAAAGGGCTGACAGATCATGTCAGATCAAGCTGTTATCTATCTCAGGTAAGATAATTTTCTGAATAAGAGAAATATAAGTCAGTTTAATTTGTGTAGACTTAAGAGAAGGACAGGAAATTATTGGTTATTGGACTAACGGAACTGTAGAGTAAGGAAGATAACAGCTGGAAGAGAGATGGGTAGATTTTACATAACAGGGAATTTTCATCATCAAGGGCTTTTTTTAGTAGTACATTGCTTGTGTATGGTTTTTTATCTGATAGTATAGATCCCAAAATATTATTCATCACACAACTTCTTGGTCACTGTGTTTTTTAAACAGCTTTTTCTGCACCATTGTCTATAATGCCATACTAAAGAGCACCTGCTACAGAGTCCATCACTTAAACTCATGTTATGAGTGTCACAGACTCTCAGAATTCACAGTGGTGGTATTCTTGTACATTACACTCTTCAACATCACTAGTTTGTGATACCCAACTATTATTTTTTTAACACTAACCCTCTTCCCCTTACTGCACAGTTGTGTGTTGAAATGTTTGCTATTTTAAAGTGACCTGGGTCAGCATTACGTCAGAAAGGTACATCAAGAATGCTTAGGATAGTTCTTTGCATCCTAATACCTTCTAGGAAAAGTATGAATAAAACTGAGCATGGGTAGCCTTGTTTAAGACAGAGAATGTGATCGCCTACAGAAAAAGCTCTTTGATTTGTTCCAGATATGTTTACAGAATATCTTTGAAGAATCTGGCAGCATATTTACAGTGGATATTTGCCCAAGAATAACTAACAGATATATTATAATCTCCAATCGTGGATGAACTGTAACAGATGTAATTAAGTGAGTGGTGCAGGAAAAGCACAGGATAAAATATGATACATCACAGTTGGAAGACTAGTGTCTTTCTTTGCACAGATATGCAGATTGACTATATGTAATAGTTCACAGCGTGAAAAGAAAGGTAGATGTGGTTTCACTTGGAGAAGGTGACTCCAAAACAGCTTTTCTGGGCTGGGAATAAAGCAGCTCTAGTGATACAGATTGAGGAAAATTGCAGGTCTTGCCTACCCTTCCTTCCCGTGCTGTAACATTTGTTGCTGTTGTCTAGGTGATCATGGTCATCTGTTTCAAAATTTTTCAAAAGAAAAAAGTGACTTCTTGTAGCTGTAAGTGTCTACTATATTTTGTCTGTTTGTTATGAAAATGCTAAGAAAGAAACTTCCACTATTCATTTTCAAATATGTTTGTTATTTAAACACTCTCAACCTATCAATCAATATTGCTTTGCAAAACTGAACCAACTTTTTACACTGGGAAAAATGGTGACAAAAATATGTTAACTATTTTTGAAGTTTGTGCTGGTGCTCCTCAGTCAAGAATGTCATTTCCATCCCTGTATTCTTCAGTATTAGCAGTTTCATTAATGTATTTCTTCTTAGCTTAAAGGAAGACTGAAAATGCTTGTTGAGTGGGTGAGACATCGAGAAAATGGCACTTGAAGGAAAGGGTAGCAGGCAACAGCCTGTTCTTAAACAGCACAAAAGGAAATAAAAAGTACCACATCCTTCACTATTACGAAGAAACCTGGAAAGAAGAAACTATTAAGAGAGGCTGCTAAAATTGCAAACTAGTTTCTTTACATCTGAAGAGATATATGTATGGCAAGATGACTAAAGCTGTTATCCGCAGGGGTAGTGATTCTGGAGTAGGCTGTGTATGAAGGGGCATTTATAGCTTCTGGAATATGCCCACCCTCGTTCCCACTAGATGAACATGTCCTGCCCTCTACTAGATGTAAAAATCAAGTTCTACCAATGCCCATGGGGAGTCTTCAGTGTTTCTGTAAAAAGTAGTACTTCAAAAAGTTCAAAGGGAAAAATCCTGACCCCACTGAAGGAAATGGAAACCTAGCCACCGGCTGCTGTGAAGTCTGACTTTTCTCTCTCATTAGCAAAAAGTAAACTGAAAATATAGGTAATACCTGATCTACTTCTTAACAAAGACCAGGTCCATCTTCAGCTTTTAAAGAAAGTGAGGACTGAATACCCTATTTACAATAAACATCAGTCTTTAACTGTGTAAGGAGATGGAAATGAGATAGATAGTACAATTAATGATACACAGGATGATGTAGCATGAGTCAGAGTAGTTTGTGCATTCACTTCAACACTGAAGAACCCTCAGGATCAAAAAACATTTAATGAACCTAACATTGTTATACTTACTGGTTGCAAATACCACTCTCTGTGATATACTTTTATATTTTACCATTATAAAAGAGTTTTGATGAGTTAATCTGTTAGAAAAAAAAGCTCAAATGTTTTTCCATCATAAGCTGCTCATCTAGTGACACTGAAGCAAATCAGGGGACGGACAGGTAAATGGCCCCTAAATTTACCTGAATCAAGACATTGTTCTGCACCTACACAGTATTTTTTCCCAAGTTATGAGTTAGTACTTCACAAAAATAAAGCCAAAATAATTTCACTGCAATGTAAAAGAAGCCCTTAATATATTTGACATTTCCCAGATTATTATTTGTTTTGACTTTGCCTCTTCTTTATTTTATTTTCTCATAAATGGGTTTCTGTTACTCTTTGCAGTGTGGGTTTAAAAGGAAACTACAAGTTTTCTGAGAAATAAGGTTCTGAGTTTTAAGTGTGGTCACATTCTCACTTAGAAGACTGCATTGAACCTACTTTCTCTGGATGCAGGTGTCCAACTTTGGTTTTCTTCATGATCCTTCAGGTTCCTTCCTCAGGAACATGAGATCAGGTAACCCAACTATGTGTTGATGCAATGCGTGCACCCGTTCTACTGCAACATCTGCAAATTGTTTAACAATTGCCCAATGATTGCAATTTTTATCTTCAGTAATAACATAAAAAAAATTCTTATCTGAGCTCATCAACACCTGTTAGTTTAGAACACAGAGGTGTTTTTTTGGGAAAAATGCATTTTAGTAGGCTGACTTCTGTACTAGAATCACTGATAAATGTTTAGTGGGTCTCTTAATTCGTTTTTAAACTACATCTACACGACATGCTGCTACCCGGCATGGAGCTGCCAAAACTTTCTAGTACTGAAATCTGGACTGAATATGAGCTGCCTTATATTAGTGTGATTGATGACAGCTGATAGCACATTCATGTTGTTCCATGTACCTGCTGGTCACATCCTCATTTACAATTTCTGTATCTAACTGAGGCACATCTGTGTACTGTGCAATATGCCTATGTCTTTAAATTGCTGCACACAGCTTGTTCCTGTACATGTTGCGAGCACACGGGTGCCTAACCTTAAATGCTGCACCTTCGAGCACCTTGACTCAGGTGATACTTTTTAGAAGTTACTAAAAGGTCTTTGTAATTTAAACACTATTGCAGTCAGGAAACATAAACCTACGCAAATTTTCCTTTTCTTCTTGCTCCCCTTTAACCCTCTCCCCACCACAAATTAAATAGTAAATTCTATCTTGTAGCACTAAAAAAATATGCTAGGCCAGCTCATATTATGTCCACATAGCATATGTACAAGGGCTGCAGTCTCTTAACAATTTTCTGCCCTTATACTGCATAAACCTGTGCATCTTTTACACGTAACCATGGATTTGTAGTGTTCTTTGCAATGATCAAATGAATAGTGTTTTTCTGCTTATAAAAAATAAGTGATGATGTAGGTGCATGGTATGACACAAACATATCTCTTGCATACTTACAGGGAGCAGAATGCAGTCTAGTTTAATTATGTAAAAATATTTATCTCTCCCCTATTACCATATCTGAAAAGTATATTTCCCACTCCCACAGTTTAATGTATCCTCATATCAATTTCTCATATGTAGTGCTCAGCACAGTGCTTTACATTTTCAAAGCGCTTTAGAAACATTAACTAATTAACTAATGCATGTCATTATGGGCCTGTGAATCTTGCATGTCAAAAAGCAAAAGACAAGGCAACCACAGTGAATTAAATAAAACACAGATTAAATTGCCAGCATAGCACCGCCAACATAGCAGATTTCTGTACCCTGTGCAAAACTACTCACTGACCTGCACTACTGTTTCTTGCTTCTTTCTTCTGGTGTGAGGTACCACCACTCGGTGATAATCCTTCCCTTCAAATTAGGTCTCATAATTCAGGGGGCTAGTCCCAACCACATGGCACATGTCTCTTCCTACTTTAATACATATGATTGTACTCTCCTTGAGAAGTGGTTAGATAGCGTTTATTTCAAGACATACTCAGTGCACAGTCTTAGAATAAGAATGAATATAAATGCAGCAATCTTGACTGCTGAGTCATAAAAAGATCCTATTTGTCAATTTAGATCAGAATCATAGTCTGAAAGTCAAAAGCTAAATATGAGACTTAATAATAAGAGTTATTTATGTCCTGTGATACAGGTCTGATTTCTAAAGGATTATTTGTATAAATGTGTCTGATCCATTTCCCGGGTGAACGTCCCTCATATACTGGATGCAGGCCACTAGAAAAAAAACAGTCATTTGACTCACAGCTTATTCATCACCATTCTCTTTCCTTGGATCTCTTCAGATAGGGACAGAAAGGGAATTGTTGTCTAGATAAATTTTTATGGCTGTTTACTGCTGGTCTCCTTTGTTTCAGGGTTCTTCATGCTTACCTCTACACATGAGTGTAAGGTATGTCCCTCATGGGACCTAGCTACACACTTTACATTCAAAGAAGAATTCCTGATATGTAATGGTGATGTTGTGTTCACTCATGGCTGGAGCCATGTTCTTTCATATGCAACTGAATGCAACCTGTCATGACCAAAATACAGCCCCTTTTTACAGTGTGACTGGACATGTTCTCTTCCAGTAACACTGAATACCAGCGTTTTGCGCGCAGGACTGATGAATTCATATTTGCGTGACAGGTGAAAAATCTGAGCATACTTTCATAAGAGATGGTGATGCCATTCTGCTTCAGAAGGTAGGTGGATTGTTCAGCACAATTCTCCAACATTGTGCTCCTCCTCTGCAAGACGTGAAAAGCATTAGGTCTTACATGGTAAAGTAGTTTACTGATTCTTCAAGAAAATCAGGTTGTATATTGCTCATTAAATTCCACTTACCAGAATAGAAGACCCTAACAGTTTCACTAAAGGAGAAAGCTGCGAAGGGAGAAGCAGCAGAAGGGGCAGATTTCTAGGTGTGGCCATTAGGACAATCACAGCAGGCCACTCTGCTTTTTGTAATGACTAGACGGGAAAGTTTGCTGAACTGATGTGGGTTGGTAATACAAAAAGGGTTGAAAATGACTTGCTGAAGTTATTCTTAAATTTTCTGAAAAATTAGAATTCACTTCAGTGATTTTATTATCTTCCATTCTATATCCACAAGCCCAACTCTTCAGTATTCTTAGGGGGCAAATTAAAGTTGTAGGTAAAAGGCATCTTAATAACTGCTGGATGATAACAAAAGTTCTGACAATTTAAATTGATTTTTTACCTCAGTATTAATAACTGCATAGCTATTATACAGCTATTAATGATGATACAGCTATTATAATTACAGCTATTGTAATAAATGAGGAAATTATTTCACTGGCTTAAGCAGAAACATTATAGTATCATCTATATGAAATGGCAGTTTTCCCCCTCCTGCAGATTCTTCATTAGCACAATCATACTCGTCTAGTAGTAGCACCTAAGAGTCCCTTATTGGTATGAAAGCATTCCTGACAGCAGTGCCAAGTTGCCTTGCAGTTAATGTGAAGAGGCCTGAACTATAAATATTTTCATGACCTTTATGAAGGCAACCAGATTGCTAATTTTAAATTATAAGTATTTGAACAGGTTGGAAAAGCTGGACTGTACCATTGAAAATTTGCTATTAACATTTTTTTTCCCAGAAATGTATGTTCAAGTGATTAATTACTTTATGTTACACTTGTCATAAATCTCCCTGGTGCACAGTGCTCCCCCATCTGTCTGTCTCATCACCACATTATCTCTTGCTCTAAGTGTAACTACAGTTCCTTCCTCTCCAGATATATGGCTAGATAGACACCCAGAACTTCTTTATAGAAAGTGGGTGCAGAGCTCCAACAGAGTACGAGGTGCTGTTGATTGGGTTGTTACACAACAAGCTTTTAGAGACAGGGATTGTCTTTTAATGGTATGCATAGTGCCTCATTAAACGGGTTTCTCCCAGACTCCACCACCCAGAGCTCAGGTCTCTAGCCTCTACTACAATACAAAAAATAGCTGTATTAAGTTCAGACATGTTCCTGGTTTTAACCTATCTTTAACAAAAGTCGACAGATCAAATCTGCCCTTTACATTATGACTAATAAATAGTGCCCTAATGCAGAGGTTCTAAATAAGTTATTTTGGCTGCTAAGATAGAGACACTTTTATAAAGCTGGATTGGTCCTTGTCTATCAGATCTTGGGGGAGAATTTTATAATCAAGGCTTAACGATATAAATGTCTATGGTTGGTACATTCAAGGACATCTTTTGCAGCTTTGTGAATAATAGATATTATCACCTCATATAAAGTAGGAAGGAGAGATGAGGTGCATGAACCTGAACTGTGCATCTGGGGCTAGTTTAAGGCACAGTGCTTTGTAAAATCTGATAGTAAAACTAGACTTCCCTGAAGCTTTATTTGGCAGTTTAAAAAAAGCCTGTTTTACTTCTTCATGGAATATATGCACATCTAGTTTGTATCCCTAGGCCAGTGCTAGATGGAGGGGTTTAATTCATCAAAACCAGTTTGAGATTCTTACAATAACTTTTACCTTAGAAGAACATGGGTAAATGTACAATTAGCCACATACTTACTTACTCAAAACCAACAACCGTCTTTTACTCCTATTGTATATAATTTGTGCCTTCTCATTGCCTTAACCTTTTGAACTCATAATTAAGCAGTGATTTTGCCTTTTTGGTCTTGTAAAGATCAGCAAAAGTGGACCTTCCATTTAAACCAGTACATGCTTGTATGCACAAACACTTCCTTAGCATAGTGCTTGAGAACCAGAGATGTTTCTTGTGGTTCATATTTGGGGTATAATCCTTTGGCACCCACTATTTTGCTCTTTCTCTCTCCTAAAAAGAGAAAAAAAGAAAAAAAGAATATAAACCCTGTGGTACAGTCTGAAGAGGGAAGTCCTTTACAATCACCACAACACACCCACAAAGACCTGTGTTTCCCTCATCATATATCTACTTTATTCAGTTCAAGTGAGCATACAAACATATTTTTTTTTCCATTTTCTCCATAGAAATGTTCATTCTTATTTAACTATACAGTATGTATTGAAACAAGGTACATATAAATAAGTTTTAACAACAGCTCTGTTCATAAAAAGATTAAAATAGGATACCAAATGTTTAGTCAATTGTTAGGCTCTTTGATTAGATTCAACAGATCGATAGCTTGTTATTTTCATGAATTACTATAATTCTGGTAGTTTCCTGTTTGCTTATAGCATATGTTGTTTGCATTTATATTGTAATTTGCCTTGCAATTTGCGATATAATCTTAAGGAAACATTGAATGTTTCCTTGATATATAGGGTCCCCTACAGTTAGGTTTTTGACAGTCAAGCTCAAATAAACAAAATGGACTTAAGCAGAAGAAAGGAAATTAATAATAAGACATTAATTGGAACTTTTTCAAGGAGTTTCAGAACTTTGAGAAGAAACTGAAATGTGTCTGTGCTGAATACACCCACAGCTCAATATGACATCCCTAATAATTATGCTCTTGAAGGCTGACTATGTATTATTTAAAACAAGGAATTCTGTTATTGACTACATAGGGCCAATAACCACAGCTGACTACACTGGGTCCTATGAACCACACTCTCTCACCATGAAGTTCATTGAGTATGAGCACAACAATACCTAGAGACCATCAGGGCTTCTCAAGAACACGTTCATTGGAAAATAGGGATTTGTTGTAACCAATGTTTCTGCTGGGAGCAGAATTCAGGCAATACTTTTTTCAGGAGTAAACTTTATGATGAAAGTGGAGATGCAGCAGACCCTCAACATCCAATACCCAAGACTCAACAAATTAAGGAGTTCCTCACAGATGTAGGCCTCCCTTCTTGTTGTTTTTGACTGGGGACTGGAACCTGGATAGTTCTGTGTTCCAAGCATGTCATTAACAGGGAATTATAGTATATCTAGGTGAAAAGATATAAACAGGTGTGCGCTCCTGTGCCTGTTTGCTAACATACAAAAGAAGATATATTCATTCTATATCTATAGAATGCTATGGTAGCAGTGAAACTCCTAAGTCAGAAATTTGTCCATATGTTAATGTAGAAATACCCTGTCTGCCTTTTTCAGAAGCACCTATTGTGCTCCCCTCCCTCCCACCACCACCAAACTAGAATTATAAATGTGGTATACATAGTTAAATATTCAGGCATTTAAAGAGAAGCTGTCCAGAAAGAGTATTTAGTGCCTGGCTTGTAAAAGATGCTGTTTGTTGTACTTCTTGGCCTGAGTCAGATACCAGCTTCAGGTTTCCTGAAGTATTTTCCTGTTCTCTCTGTCTCCCTCATCTCAATTTTTTTTATTTCTTCTTTCATTCTTTGTCTGTGTGAAAATAATCCCATAACTTCATTTGATATCAAAGATAATTTTGATTTTCCAGGTAGGAGATATCAAAGATAGTCTTCGTACTAAGTCATGCGAGGCATCTGAAGTGCTCCAAGTTACCTTCTGGATACTGACCACTCTCCAGTAGTTGCCTGGGGAAGGGTAACTTTTCTTTGAAGTTCAGAGCATTTAACTAATCTAGCTTAAATGTGAACATTTTCCTACCACAAAGCATAAAGGACGAATGGTCAGGTGCTGTAGGATGGACTGCAATATGTACTGAGCTAACAGAGGAACAGAACACAAGAAAGGAAGGTCACACTATAGTTGGAGCATAGTGATTTATAGAGGTTCAAATAAAACCCAAGTAGCATCCAAGCACATCACAGGAATTGCAAAAGGAAAAATCAGTAGCTGGAACTCTTAGGATATTTCCAGAAACATTTACTGTTTGAGGAGATTTTGTTTTTAGAATTTCAAAAATTATTAAATGCATTATCTTTACTTAATGATTTCCATTGTAGGAGCATGTGTTGGATATCTGCCTACTTGTAGCTCTTTTCAGACAGTCAATTCCCTCCTATTTACCGGCTTTTTATCATTTTAATTACATGATAAATAGTACAGATTACAGATTTTTTCCTGATTAATGTTGCTACTGAGGCATTCACTCTTGGAATACAACTGCAAGAAAATATGTATTTACTTCGTCTTTAGGATTGCTTAAATAATGAAAAAAACCTTGTCGCTTTGTAAATCTCTTAGAAAAACATTTTTGTTTTGCCAGATCTTATGTTTCATACAGACGGCATGCACCATGCTAACAGTCAAAATAAAGTATCCTTATAATATCAATATTTTATACACAACCATTTCATAAGCTATAACCTTGCAACTTAAAACAATGATTCTCTGTCATAATAAAGATAATTAGGGATGAGCATCCCCATTCTGTTCATTTTTGATCTCCTCCTAATCTCTGTAAGTAAGATTATTAAACTCCAGTAATCCATAGATAATATGTCGGGAGTGACTCACCACAGTTGTGTACTGTGATCAAATTAGTTACCTCAGAGGCATTTCTTTTCCTACAAATGAGAAAAACAATCCAGGAAAGGAAAATAAAATAACTGGTTTGCTCCCCCCTCCCAGTCTATCTGAAAACACTTATTTGTAACAACAAATTTAAGTGTAGTTCTGAAGGCTATTTGGGGGTTTAATTAATTCTGTCACAAAGGAGAAATTAATAGATTATAGAATTTTGACAAGTCAAAAGCAAAATTGAAAACTATTTTGGCACTTTTTTTCTAATCTATTGAGCACGTAATTGCCACTTTTGTGGGGGACTTCACACATATAAAATACATGGAGAAAGGTTTTGAAGATGTGGCATGTATCCTTGTAACTGAACATACACACTAATGACCTGTACTGCGGATACCGTCTCACATAAAAACCTGTAAAACTCCACCAAATAACCTACATTTTCTGAAATTTCTCACTTGTCCATATTAAGAAAACTCAGTTTCCTCATTCTTTGTTTCTAAATCACATTTTTTAGACCTAATTCATTGCTGTTGTTTTCCTCTGGACTCCTTCCAGTTGATCCACACCTTTCCGCCAAAAACTCCATGTGATCCAGCCAGAATCAAGTAGGGTGGAAGGATGACTTCATGAATCTAACATGACACTCCTATTTGTACACTGACTCTCCATCATTGTATTTATGTATCACAGTATGGTATTTGCTTTTTTCTTCACATCACTGAGGTGCTTTTAAAAAATGTTCATCTCTCATCTTCCACTTACTCACATCCTTAAATTAACTTGAGTTTAAGAGGACAATTCACGTGTGTAAAGCAATGCACATACTTAAGCATTTCAAGGGTCAAGGCCAAATATTTCTGTCAAGGAGTTATAAACCAAACTGAAGAGCCAACTTGAGTCAAATACACAGTAAGCCAACAGCAGAGTTCTCTAATGTAATTAAATCTTTTCTGATCTGTGCTTCAGATGTGGGTTCTGAACGTACCATTATATGAAGAACTAAAAACTGTAATAGTAATGTTCTGCATCACTGATCTGCTGTTACCTTATGGAGAGAGAGAGGAAATGGTTTTATTTCTAATCCAGTTTTGTTTTATTTTTTCAATAACTGGAATATATTTTGATTCACTGACTTGCAATGTTTTATTAAGATACAGAGCAACATTTCTATAGTCAAAGTGAAAGCAGACTACAAATTAAAAGTTTTACAGAATTTCTCCTCATATTCTGGTAACAGATTAAGCAACAATGGATTGCTCAAATAAAATGTGTTTATTTCAAATATGCTTCAGGGAAAAAACCCAAAGTATAATTTACTGTTCAGTTGCCTTTGATTTTGTCACAATGTAATTCAGTAGTTAATAGAAACTTTAATACTAATTGTTCATTTCTTGGTCCATGCTATCTCAGGTGTGTAAATTTAGTTGTTGGTTTGGGTTTTTTTCTTCTCCATAAATGCCTTGTTACTATTTTTATAGACCCTGTCAAGAAGCTTTTCTTTTCATCACTGATTTTCTGAATAATTAATTCAAAATGTCTTTTAAAATGGTATTGCTTCTTTTTTTTCATTTATACATTTTTTACCTATGTGATTATGTAAATAAACACTTAGTTAAAGGTACCATTATTGAACTGCTTTTAAGGATGTTCGGTACACAACAGCTGACCCATCATGATGTGATTACTCATGTTGCCTTCATTTTCATTTCAACCAGAATGCAGGGTTTTCTTGGTTCTATTGTAAGAGCAGAAAAACAATTACTTTATGCATGACTGATGATAGTGATGGAGACTCTATATGGGACACAGCAGGAAGCCGAGAACTGCTTGATGCTTCGAAATATCATATACTTACTGCACATTCAAATGTTGTAAACCCTAAGTATGCAGCTTAATTTTATTTGTAACTTTAGAATTTCTTATTTGCTGCTATATATATATATTTTATTTCTAATGGAACACTGGAAAAATAATACTTTTCAAAAAATGTACGATACATCAGTTTTAAAGCACAAATGGATTCTGACTAAGTGGATGCTTTACTAGGCAAACTGGTGTTAGAAGTTAATTGGGTTTGACTAGCAAGTCCAGTTATTGGCACAATTTATAAGCTTTTGCAGAATTGTGACCATTCTGCTAGCATACAGTAATATGCACAATGTGAGGCCTGACAGTAAGTGCTTGCTATCTGACAGTAAGTAATGAATCCTAGTAAAAAATATCCTTATAAAATAGACCCCTTTTTGAAATGAAATGTAGTACAAGACTATTTTTCAGGATGCCTGAACATTTATTACATCAGCATATAATTAACTTTTCATTGTCTTTGCATGCTGTGCCAAATGTGCTACAGGAATGGTCAGTTGTTGCTTCTTTGTGGAAAAAAAAATCTTCCTAGTGGAGAAAAGATTTTTTAGAAATTATTATTATAATTATAATAATTATTCTGTAATTCTGGAGATTTCCTCATTCTTTCTGATACACAATGCTATAACTTTAAATCCTAGAGTAGCATTTCGTAAATTCTATTAGTACCTCTTGCATTATAATATTTTTTTCTTCATGTGCTTGAAGTAATTTCTGCAAATGTTTAAACATGCAACTGATTTAATCACTTCAGTAGGTCCTTTAGCATCTGGCATAAATTTGAAATCACTGAAGAAAATAATGTGTATGTGAAGTGTTGTGAGATGCATTTTGTTTTTATTTAATATCAAGTGAGCTAATCTGAAGAAGCATTTAACCACTGTAGACACAACCATTACTGTGAATTGAATGAAGTTTTGCAACTAAATGCAGTTTCTTCTAGGAGAAAAATCACTTAATTTGCTACTACCTGTGTGACAACAATGTTTCTAACTCTGCGTGGGCATTGTGAGCATTAGAGGTTGGTAATGCATCTATCCCCCACTATTTTTTCTTTAATTATCCAAAGCCCAGAAAAACCTACCTCCCTAGAGAGCTTAACTATTGTTAAAATCCTTGTTTTCCTGCAGGATAACCAACTCCTGGCAATTGCCCTGGAGCCCAGAGTTTGCCTTTGCAGGCTCATGCGTGCACATCACACCACCCGTCTCTTCTCTTGACTGCCAATTCCATCCCAACGAGCTGGCAGGGTGCTCAAATTCACATCAATTCTGTTCCGTGATATTTTCATCAAATTGCCAAGCCTTAATTGCATAAGTGGGCTACATTTTTTTTTTTTTTTTGTGCTTGCACACCATTTTAAATAGGACTAGCTACATGATGCTGTCTGTAGGGTATTTTACATTTCCATGTTCTCATTTTTGTCTGGGAGATCACTGTCTCTTCAGCCCTTCATAGAGTGCTATTCTAGGTTTCTCCCTCGTATTTCCACCAGAGAGTTTGGTATGTCTTTGACTTTACAATACGGAGAAAGCTGATTTTGTCACTTTATCAGGGAATTCAGATGATTCTCAGAAAATCTGCAGAAGGCCAAATCCCTTATTGTCTGATTTCACTGGCACTTGGTGGAACATGTGAGTCAACCAAATGGTCTTATAAAGAGGGACTGATTCGCCATCCGCAGCTGTACCTGGAATCATGGTCTGACTTGTCCTTCAGGGTGTGTCCTTAAGCCTGAAATCAGCTGCCAAGGTGATGCCAACAGCAGTTTTGGTACCACTTCAATGCAGAGGGTCTGGGAAGCGTAAGGAAGGGAAGGAGGGTGGGGGTGGGGGGCGTGATAACTGCTGAATGGGAGAGACTTGAAAACTAGATATGGGAGAAATGCAGTAGGGCTTATGTTTTGTGCTGCTTTTTTTGGTTGGCTGCTTACTTCCAACATTGGTGTTGCAAAGTGTGTTACTGTGGAGAATGTGTTGTTCTCTGGCACAGCACTTCTAAATCAGTAAGGGGAGTAACCATGTTGCAGTTGCAGCTCAGGTGTAGAAAAAAGCAGACGTGCAGATTCTGATATTGATGTTGAAGATGAAATCAAAGACAGTTTGCAATCTGCTTTTAATGTACATAATAAGCATTTAACAGATCCTCAGTCTAAAGTTCTGAAACAGAATTATTTACAGTCATCTTTAGAAAAGTCCAGTCTTCGGTCACTCTTTCCATGCTACACAAAACAATAATAAAAGGGAGGGTAAGGGATTTTTTTGGTTAACAGCAAAACTTCAGTAAACTATCTTATATAAAGCTTAAACACAAGGCTTGCTTATTCAAAATTTTTCTAATTCCATTACTCTGAGAATACATCACTAAAATATGAAAGGTCTATATCCTGGCATAATGAGTCCAATTCTTGGTGAAAAAAAATACTATTATTCCTAAGGAAACTTTTTATTTTGCATCAGAAACAATCACTTGTATTTTGAATCTGGACTTCTGAACAGCTAAAGGTCTAGATATGCTTCATTCTGCAGCTGGCTGTGAGTGAAGAAGCTACAGCTGCCCTGTTACCTCTGGTTGCCTACCACTAGCTTTGCAAGCGAATATAGTTACACCACCTCAGACAAAATCTTCACTATTTATTTTCAACAGGGTGTTGAATGGAATGAAATTTTGAGCTGAAACATATGCTCTTATGTTGAGTATTGATTTTTAACTGCAAGAAATTGTTAATTAGTCTGTTTCCATGGCAATACGCAGTAGCAACCCATAACTTTCCAGTGTTTAGTAACTGTTTTTCTTTGTATTTCTACATTTCCTCAAAAATTTAATAGTTCTGCTGACCATAGTTCAGTGTTTCCAGATCAGTCATCACTAGGTAGTTTAGTAGTCCAAAGAAAGACCCCGTCAACTGGCTGGTTTAGACAATGATATTAGACACATCATGAGAAGACCGTCTCTCTTGAGAAACTCCAGAATTGTCAAGAAGCACTCAGGGACTTCAAGAAGCAATTCAGTCTTGTAAAGTAACATTCATCTCATTTTCTGTGTTCATTCACTGCTTAAGGAATATTTTATGTACCACATTCCTAGGCAGTACTGTCCAAAAAAAATAAAATCCCAAACGCTGATCTCATAACCATACAGCCAGGTTATTTTCTTCTTATAATTCCCACCTGTACTCTTGGAGATGTATCTTGAAATTTTGCTATATGGAAAATTTTAGCATTTTTTTCTGAGTCCCGCATGGAGAACTCAGTTCTTCTGGACACCTGAACACATTCGGAAAAAGGAGTGTATTAAAAGGATGAGACAAAGAAATTAGACTAAAGAACCTGGCTAGACAGGAAGATTCTTTGTTCCTTTGCAGTCACTGAGCAAACAAGGTTGTTACACAAACCAGGAAGTGCTCTCTTCAGTCAGTCATGTTCTAAAATAATTATTGACTTTTCTCCTTGCTTCTGTTTATGTGGAGACACATGGCACTGTATTTCTATGGTGCATAAGTTGTTTTCATGAAAAATCACTGTTAACCTCTTCAGTGCTGCGAGGATAGAAAGATGACCTAGCAGTGGCAACAGCTTTGAATAAATTGTTCATTCATTTGGACGGAATATCAAAATGCACAGTAACCTATACATCCACCTGCATCAGAGGAATACATTTCACATGCCCATTGGGTATTTCACATAGCACTGAGGTGATCAGAGTGACAACCGCTGACTATATTACTTGCCCTACTGTCACATAAATGTACTCAGATTATCCAATAATTTGGTTTGGGGGTTCAGGTAGCATATAACAGTATATACTCATGCTGTAAAAGGTGTGCACTAGAAGGTATTATTGCGCCCCTTTGATGCAGTATTTTTGTTAGTGTAATGAAGTATAGCTATGAGTCAAGTAAAGATACATGTCTTAACACCAGCTCACAGTTTAAACCTATAAGTAAACTCTATAACCTTTCCCTCAATGTTTTATCATTAACATCATGGGTGCCAGCAGTACCCAAGGTTTGAATGGTTCCTGCATAACTAGTCGGAGAGTGGCATTTGGGGTTTTTGCAAGAGTGAAGTCCTGGCTGGCTGCCCAGCCTTTCCTCTTTTTTCCTGGGGGTTGGAACTGTCAGGGGATTCCCCAATAACAATCAATGACCTGCTGGCTCTTCTGGCAGCGTGCCACCAAGTTGTGAAACTGCTGAGAATTACATGTTCTGATTCACCCTCACATATGCCAGGGAGCTTCCAGCCAGGAGAATACTCTAACCTGTTAAACAAAGATAATGCACATATTCTACTTCCAGTCAACCATTTTTCCCCCCTTTTAACACGGGGCAAAATGCATGCTTTGGCTGTTGGACTCTTATGCAAGAACATGCTGAAGTTTCTTTTTTGTGTTACATTTTACTGATTCAATAGGGATTTTGTAATATCTTTCACGCCATTTTTTGTTTCATTTTCATGTGAATACCAAAAAATCTTAATTCAGGCTCCAGCTTTTTGTATTTGTTTTAATGCTAAACAGTTCTTGGCAGATTTTAATCAAAGGTGATGACAATGATAGCATCTATTTTACCTCAGCCTTCATTTCTCATTTTAACTATTACCTTCAACTGCCTTGAGGCTACAAATGCCAACTTGTTCCATTCTGTATACAACTTTTCTTTGCATTTAATTTTTTATGCAACTTATTTGCAGGATTAGCATTCATGTAAACAAGAGCGTAATGAAATATTTTGCTGGGACCAGGTTTAAGATTCCTATGAAATCTAGTCTGAGACCCTTGTATGACATATGTTCTTCGAAAGTGTTCTAGAAGAAGTCTGAGCTATAGGAGTTCATAGAGATTTAATAGACTTTCGGCTGTGGAAGTTAATACAGTGACTTAATCGTGTCTAAGGCCTAGTTAGGTACTTTAAAGGGTTCTAAATTATTTTCCTTGATGGATTATTTTACAGTTTGCTAACAAAATTATAGAAATCTTTGAGCTCTTTCAGGTTTAGTAGCCATAGGCACAGATTAAGCAGGGTATCATACATAGGTGAATCAGTGCTGTAGTCTCAGACAGACACGCAGTCACACATGTGTAGGACTATTTTCAACTTTGCTGAACAAACGTAATTCATACTTTGAAAGAAAATAAGGTGGAGTTAAAGTAACCACTCCAGCACTTTTATTATTCTACCTTATTCACACATCCTGATTAAAAAGCTATGAAACACACTAATTAAAATATAAAACCTCCACAACTAGTGATAAAAAATGTGAATGTGGACTCTGCAAGGAGTTTCCTTCAAACCTTTCCGGTCTTATTGGGTTAGGTTTTGGCTAGCTGTCTAGTGAAAAGGTAGATTTGTAAAATCCAAAGCTCTTCTAATGTCCTGACTCATGTGGCAGATGCCAGACTGTGTCCTGAACACAGGAGGAAGAGCAAATAGTGTACTCTGCACCATATGTTTTCCCACTGACCTCACACCTTGTTCCACCCAGAGGCGTTTACCTGTGAGTGCCTAGGTCTGTGACTTCATTCTTCTCCATATGGCAGAGTTGATCAGAAGTATATGGCAACAGGCTTTTTCAAGTTGCCAGCCTTTTTTCTCCTTTCAGTTGTACTTCCCTCCTGGTACAGTTGCTCACATCCAAATTTGCCCTAGGTGATCTCATATTGGAAGATCCACCAGAGAAAAGTTCTTAAAGATACCTATTAATTCATGCAAGTAAAGCAAGTGGTATCTACTTTTTCTTTTTTCTTTTTTTTTTTTTTACTTATTGTTCTGGCAAACACACATACATGGAATTGAATTCCACATTTGAATTGAGATTTCATGTGTCTGGTTTGAGACCAAAGCAAACGATTAAGATCACCTTGCAACATGCTGAAAAGAGAAACCCTAATGAAAATCCTGAACTACTCTAACGTACTGTGACACACACTACATTGCAGTAATTGGGTCTATGAACAAACTGAATGCAACTGTATTGCTGTTTTGCTGTCACTAACAGAGATGGCATTAAATACCTCTGCAGCTTTACACATTGTATCTCTGCTACTAATACTAATGATATCTACACAGCAACCCAGAAGCATAATTACTTTGCCATCACCACTCCATTATACTATATGAAAGAAAAATGAGACCTTAGCTTTTCTATATTCCGGGCATCACAATATCATGAACATGAAGCATAACTGTGGAACTGAGAAAACATATTGAATAGAATACAAATCAAGAGCTCAATGACATAAGCATAGCTCCTTCATGTGACAACAGAAGATGTCCTCTGCAATGACTTGCATATGATCAGAGCAAAATGCACTTTTATTTTCAAATGCACTTTGCCCAACAACACAGAAATGAACAAGCCTGACTGGTGATTATCTGAAGTTATATGGTATTTAGTGATGTATCATGGATGTCGCCCATCTAGCTTGGACAAATCTTTAACACTTTTAAAACATCTACCCTAGTATCATATACTAGCTGCATGTCAGGTTGTTCTGAAAATATAGTATTAACTATTCCAAAAGCACATACGTGCCTAGTAACTAACATCCCAAGTCACACAGCAAAGCTGCCTTGCAGTTGTAATGTTAGGCACGCACTTTTTTCTTTATGATCAAATGTATAATTTCTCTTAACCATACTGGGCATTCCATATGCATGACAATGTAAATTTTCCTACAATGGTAAAAGATCATATTTTCTGCTGAGCAACGACACCTTTGAACTGTGTGTTTGTGTATGTGAGTGTGACACATAATCTGCCTCAAAAATTCAACTGGGAGTTTCTTTGTCTGCACAGGAGGTAGTATGAGTGCAATATGACATGATATAGCATATAGCATAGCATGTTATTCATAGCAGAATTTACCATCAACCACATTAGAGGTCAATGCTAATTAAGCAAATTGATCATAGCTCTAGTTAACTACTGTAAAGACTCAAAAAGACCCACCAAGAAACCATTTTACTTCCCCTCTCCCCCTTTTTTTTGAAGGAAAGAATAAATGATATTTATGGTACAGCTAATGCAGTGACAAGAACTGTCGAGCTGCATTTCTTCAGTTATCATGAGCCCAGGTGTTAAACATGGCACATGACACCGGTGCGCACCATGCAGTGAGGCAGGGGCACTGTACGCTGACAGAGAATCAATAATGAAGTGGAAAAGACAATGACTTTCTGTGGCATTGTCTCTCTTCCTGACAGATCTGCTCAGCCCCAAAAGTACTAATTCAGTGGCTTCAGTAGCACCAGACTCTTTGATTTCATTCAGAAGTCAGCACTCGTGGGGAGATTGAGAGCAGCATCTATAACGCATGAATATGTTTCATGGTCTTTTCTTTGTAAATATTTGCTTATCTACATTGCGGTTACAACTGATGAAGTCGTATTGGGTTCCAATCTTTTCTTCCCAAAGGTAACCATCTCTGCAGCAAAAATCCGATTTTAAGTCAGAGCTCCCCCTTGGCTTGACTCCATACTTGAGGATTTTAGGGAGAATCTGGTCAGAAACTTAGTTAAAAGTTGATGAATTGAGTTTAGACAAACGAGATAAAGTGTTGTGTACAGCAACACAACAACAAAATTGAACTATGTTACTAGTAACTATATAGTAACAAAGTTGCATTTGCTCACTTTTCTTTATTCATTGTAATGACTACCATAAATGTACAATGCTTTCTACTTTTTGTTCACCACTGCAAATACAGCTACATTCAATATTAATTTACTTCCATGCCCCTGTTTCCCCCAAAATGACAGCATCCATATATTGAGAAGTCTCAGTCATCAAATCCAAACCAAAGGAAAAAGTGTATAATATGCTGGTAAAACACATTCAAAGCATGTGGACTGGAAGAGCTTAGGCAGGTTCTGCAGTCAATGTTTACTTGTTCTACAGATAAATAAGGAACGTGAGTGTGTTCTTTTTTAGCTTACACAACTTTCAGATGCTAAAGTTAATTACTTAAGTTTGAGATCAAAGTACCTAAACTACGTTTAATTTTCATTCATTGAATTTTCATTAGTTGTAATGGGCATTGCATGCTTTCAGCACTTTCTTGAAATTAAGATATTTACACAGGATATTTAATCTTTATTTATGTGTCTGGCATTTAAGGGCATTTATGCCTCTTTTATTGTCAGTACCAAGAAATGAGAAAGGTGAATTTAGAATACTTTCATACCATCAGACCCAGTAGTGTTTGTGAACTACCAAGTCCAGAGTGAAATCATAGTCGGCTTCAGCTCTACCATCCGTCCTCATGGTCCAGTTTCTACAGAAGGAAAACTTGGATACATGGGAAAGGTTACTTTTATGCCACACCAGAGCCAGTGTTGTTCCAATATTAGAAAGTAATGCACTGGTGGAGTTTGCCGTCCTGAGGGATATGGGTCAGGCAAAGAGTAAAATCAGGACCCTGAATTTTCGGAAAGCCATCTTCCAGCTCTTCAAGGGATTTAGTAGTAGGACCCCTTGTGAAACTGCCCTCAGCGACAAGGGGAGCAGAACAGAACTGTCAGATCTTTAAGGATGCTTTCCATGGAGCACAAAAGCTCTCAATCCTGAGGTGTAAGAAATCAGGAAAGGAAGGCAAGAGACCAACATGGCTGAGTTGAGACCTGATGGTCAAACTAAAGGGCAAGAAGGAAATACACAGGCAGTGGAAGCAGGGACAGGTATCCTGGCAAGAATATAGGGATGTTGCTCAGTTGTGTTGGGATGGGGCCAGGAAAGCCAAGGTGCAGCTGGAGCTGAATTTGGTAAAGGATGCAAATAATGAGAAGGGCTTCTGCAGGTATGTTGGCCAGAAAAGGAAGGTCAAAAAAAGTATACCCTCCCCACCTCAGTGAACAAGACTGTCAAACTGGTAACAGATACAGAGAAGGCTGAGGTACACAACAATGTTTTTGCCTCTGTCATGACCGGCAACTTCTCTTCCCACACCTCTTGAGTGGATGGACTGCAAGATGGACTGGGGGAGCAAAGTTCCTCCCACTGTAAGTGAAGAACAGATTCATGACCACCTGAGAAACCTGAACATACAGAAGTCTATGGGACCTAACAAGATATATCCCAGCATCTTTAGGGAATTGACTGATGTAGTTGCCAAGCCTCTCTCCATGATATTTGAAAAGTCACAGCAGTCAAGTGAAGTCCTCAGTGACTGGAAAAAGGGGAGCATTGAACCAATTTTCAAAANTTGAGTGGATGGACTGCAAGATGGACTGGGGGAGCAAAGTTCCTCCCACTGTAAGTGAAGAACAGATTCATGACCACCTGAGAAACCTGAACATACAGAAGTCTATGGGACCTAACAAGATATATCCCAGCATCTTTAGGGAATTGACTGATGTAGTTGCCAAGCCTCTCTCCATGATATTTGAAAAGTCACAGCAGTCAAGTGAAGTCCTCAGTGACTGGAAAAAGGGGAGCATTGAACCAATTTTCAAAAAAGATTGGAAGGAGGCCCCTGGGAACTACCGACTGTCAGTCTCACCTCTGTGTGGGTGATGGGAAGATCATGGAACAGATCTTCCTTGAAGCTATGCTAAGGCATATGGAGAACAGGGAGCTGATTGGAGACAGCCAGCATGGCCTCACCCAGGGCAAGTCCTACCTGAGCAACCTAGTGACATTCTGTGATGGAGAGATTACATCAGTGGACAAGCGAAAAGCTACAGATGTTGTCTATCTGGAATTCTGTAAGGCCTTTGACATGGTTCCCCACAAGATCCTTTTCTCTAAATTGGAGAGATATGGATTTGGTGGGTGGACTGTTTGGTGGACAAGGAATTTGCTGGATGGTCACATCCAGAGGATAGTGGTCAACAGCTCAATGTCCAGATGGAGACTGGTAACAAATGGTGTCCCTCAGGGGTCCATATTGTTGGGGTCCCATATTGGGATCAGTACTGTTCAATATTTTCATTGATCCTGACGCAGTTGTGGGATATCATAGACAGTGGGATTGAGCGCACCCTCAGCAAGATTGCAGATGACACCATGCTGAGTGGTGCACTTGACAAGCCTGAGGAACAGGATGCCACCTGAAGGGACCTGGATAGGCTTGAGAAGTGGGCTTGGGTGAATCTCATGAGGTTCAACAAGGCCAAGTGCAGGATCCTGCACCCGGTTTAAGGCAACCCCCAGTACCAATACAGGCTGGGGAATGAAGGGACTGAGAACAGCCCTGCTGAGAAGGACTTCGGGCTGCTGGTGAATGAAATGCTGGATATGAGCCAACAGTGTGTTCTTGCAGCCCAGAAAGCCAAGAGCATCCTGGGCTGCATCAAAAGAAGCATGGCCAGCAGGTTGAGGGAGGTGATTCTACCCCTTTACTCTGCTCTGCTGAGCACTCACTTGCAATACTGCACCCAACTCTGGAGCCCTCAGCGTGGGAAAGACATGACCTATTTGAGCAGTTCCAGAGGAGGCCCACAAAAACTTATTAGAGTGCTGGAACACCTTTCCTATGAGCACACGCTGAGAGAGTTGAGGTTCTTCAGTCTGGAGAAGAGAAGGCTCCAGGGAGACCTTATTGTGGCCTTTCAGTACTTAAAGGGGGCCTACAGGAAAGATGGGACAAACTTTTTATCAGGGCCTGTTGTAACGGGACAAGGGGTAATGGCTTTCAACTAAAATAGGTAAGATTTAGAGTAGATATAATGAAGACTTTTTTTACAATAAGGGTGGTGAAACACTGGCACAGGTTGCCCAGAGAGGTGCTAGACGCCCCATCCTTGGAAACTTTCAAGGTCAGGTTGCACGAGGCTCCGAGCAACATGATCTAGTTGAAGAAGTCCCTACTCATTGCAAGAGAGGCTGTATTAGACGACCTTTAAAAGTCCCTTCCAACCCAAACTATTTTATGATTCTATGAAAATACCAGTACTGGGATTGTATCTTAGGATGTGTACTCACAGACAAACTTTTAGAAATAATCTGGGATGTAAATGTAATTTGTGGTAGTGAATCATGCAGGACATTCATATTTTTCACTTGAAGTATTGTTTTACATTTAACTAAATTCTGAAGGCCAAAGTTTATGAAAATGTGTACAAAAACATCGTATGGCTATAGATACAAAATAAATTTGAAAAATGTGCTTGAATGGACATCTGCTGAAAAACCTAGGGAGGGAAGGTGAGTTTCAGCCAGTCATAGAAACTTTATTTAAAGTTAAAAGGACACATTGAAGTTCTGAATGCAAGTTAACATCCTCGTTCCTGTTTTAATTTTAGTTGAGTATATTTGTTTTCCATACTGAAAATATATTCTAATGTAAAACGAGAATGTCCACAGAGGGACCTAGTTGGAAGTAGTATTTCTGTTAGAGCCATTATTGGATGTTTCTCTGAGCAAAACTGCCTTAATGAAGCCTTGTTCTGTAAGAATTCAGAGCTCTTAAAACCTGTAATTCTCTTTCTCATGCTAAATCAGGAACCATGCAAAATGTGCCAAAATTAGATGCCATTTTGAAATGTGAGTATGAGAAATGGATGTTTGCACAATTTTGTGAACATGACTCTATGTAATGGAGGAAAACAAGATCACTTCTCACATCAGTGACTCCTTTTTTAAAAACCATTTTTCCTTTGCTTACTTTTAAAGGAGTCTCAAAAAATGCCTGCAGCATGACCCAGTGGTAGGAAGAATTAAGATAACATTGGAGACAGAGAAAGGGATGAAAGGGAAACAGTAAGAAAGTGTGACCTGCTATCATTTTCCTCTTGAATAAATAGTTCATCTTTTCAATCTATATTCATATCTTTAATGCATGAACTATTGAAAATTTGAAGCCACCTTATGAGCAAGCATGTATAGTCTTAATTCTTGTAACAGAGAAACTAATATTGCTTACAGCATCCAAAGACTGGGCGTACTATGTGTAGCTCATGTTACTCTGACAAGGGTTTCATGTCAAACTGGGGAAATTACATTGTCCCAAATTTTCTCCAACAAGACATCACAGTAGATTATCTGGCTGCCACCACTCATCAGGCTGCAGCTGCTACCCTGCTCTGTTTGTCTGAACCAGCTCCCTATATCTCTGCTGTAGTCAGACGGGATGCAGACTGTGCTGGGAAGCAGGTTGGATTAGCAATAATAAGGAGGCAGATTGAGCGGCCAATAAAGAGTCAGACATGACTGGTGGTGCAAATCCAGGCTCACCCAGGCTTTTGTTTGCTGCTTTGGTACAAGGGTTGGTGGGGTTTATCCGGCACAGCATTAAAAAAAAAGAGTACATTGATGGTTTTGACCTCAACATTATCCCTTTGGTTTAACTTTGACCTCCTAATTTTGCACCAAAGGGATGTGGTCCTGCTTAAGCATGCCAAGAACTGAGAATGTAGGGAGTGTTAAGAAGAATTTTGTGGCAATAGGTAGAGCGGTGTATTGCTGGTAAAATGCTACAGACTTTCTCTACTTCAAAAGGTTTCATAATTCGGCAGCTGTATACAAATGATCCATTTTGTTAATCTGAATTCCTAGGGTCATTAAAATTTTTTTCTCTCCTCTCTGAAGTAGTTTATTACTTTGAGAGAAAAAAAATCAGTTTAAAACCAGGTAAGGGAGGAAAGCTGACAAAAACATAAATTAGAGGAAGAACTTAATTTAAAAAGTGTCAAAAAGGATAGATAGTCTTAGTTCAATAATAAAGCCTGGTTCAAGAGCCTTCTATCTTTAAATAAAGCATTCAAGCACTCTATTACCTGTATACAACCAATCTTTGATTTCCAATCTAAGCCTATTTTTGCTTCTTATGTGATTAGCATACAAATGCAACAAAAAAAATGTGACTACCCCAGTGACATCTAGGGCATGCTTTGACTTTCATGTCAAAGTCAGTGAGAGATTCTGTATGATTCTGAAGGTGAGACTTGCATAAAAACCTCCTGTTTTGCTTGAATCAAAATATCATCACCGCTGAGTCAGGTTATATCTACACTTCCTGGAATATTTCATGCTGAATTTTTAAGAACTTGACCTTTTCTGGGCTACTATACTGTGGGCTGATCATGAATACCTACTGAAGTCACGTATGTGCAAACAAGGCAACTGTACTTGGCGAGTAAAAACTTTATCCACAATTGCATAAGCAACTCTTATTTTCCATAGGATTTAATGCTTCCTGGAGTTCTCCATGATAGAATATCCCTCAGTATATATAGTACCTGTAAGTTACAGTCCATTATGGGACTCTACATACAACAAACATGTCAAGATGTTACATTTAAGTGTATTAAAAGCAACATGCTACAAACTTGAGGAAAGAGTTGTACTTGTGTTATTTTCTGATAAACATTTTGCTGCTTCTGATATTAAACACCAAGCATAAATTTGCCTCCCAAGCCAAAGATCAATGGTAGCCTGTAGAGCCAGTGATCACAACTACTATGCTAAGACAAATTTGGGGTACCTTTAGTCAAGTCAGGTGATTTCCTTTAAATATATATTGATTTGCAGTGAGAGCAATATGTGACTCTACATTCATCTTGATCAAAATAAGAAAAGTAATCCTTTTTATGATTCCACAACTTGGTGTAGAGAGATGATGATAGCTTGAAAATCAGATATGTTGTCTATCACTAACAAACAGAACAAGTCAGTACAGATAGTGAGAACTGTGAATTCCTGATCCATGCCATCAGTTTGCTTTTCATGTAGTGGGACCAATTGTAAGGAGAAGAGGTGCATAATTCTACCTCTGTGATTTCTTTTGGCTTTCTGCTGAGACTGGAAACAAATATGCCTGTTATGTGGGTGAGATTTGCAGCGTCTGTCATACTTTTTTGGTAACTGGACTAAGACAGCAAATATATTTCACATAGATCATGCATTAAAATTGTTCTTTTTCAGTACTGAGAGCAGTGGGGGCTGAGGAGTTTGCAAATAACTCTAATCTTCGAATCTCACAAAAAAACCCCACCCCAAAATTAAAGTCGTTGGCTATTTGGTTATTTAATTATCTTTATAGCAACAGCTGCATCATTTGCAAACACTCAAATCTGATTAAAATTAAAGATACTGAATTTACTAGCCAAATATTTCAGACTAATGATCGCTGAAATGGCAGTTAGCCAAAAATTTTAACAATTTAATTTCTGGTAGTGCGTACTGTTTGAGTCGTCTAGGATCCACTGTGTCATTAATATTTCATTTGTGAAGAGTTTCTGAAGTTCTCTGTAGCAAAGTTACAACGTTGTCAAGCTGGTTACTTTGTGTTTTTTCTCATAAAAGAAATTGTCTCTTGGGGGGTGATAATGGTGAAATGGCTGGTCTCTGAGGATGTTCAAGGTCTTCCAGGTTCTTCATGAACTGCCATTTGTGTCTCTTGTCATTTTTGGTGTTCTGAGGCAAGCTGAGTGTCCAAATGGACTTACACTCTTAAGTGGCTCAGCTGCAGTGAGGTGACAACTTTCCTGAGGGATTGCTGAAACCCTCACTTCAGAAATACATCTCTTGGTACGAGGGTACTTGCTTACTTTGTCTCTAGTCTATCTTGTTAAGAAATGTAACTAAGAAAGTGATTCCCCTATAGAAATGTCTATGTCAAAACAGCCTACATAAGTCCTACCTAAGTTTTCTTTAGATGGCTGTATTATTGTTGTTGTCTGCCTTTACTGCACTGCATCACTTTCTTTGCTACAATTTTGTTCTTTCTTTTGCTTTGACTACCTCTCAGTTCCTTGGATGAAGAAATTTGTATGTTTGTGTGTACACAGACTTACTGGCATTATAAGATGCTCTTAGAGTTATTAATATAGAATTCTAAATGAATAATGACTTCTCGCTTCAATCCTTTTCTTCTTCCTTATTTCATACACCATTCCACATCTCACATTGTTCCATTTACAGAAATTGTAATTTCTTATATTGTAACTTTCTCTCATTGGTCCTGTAGTGCACCATGATAATTTTGGTTGAAGGAACTGATGCTGACAGATGCACAGACATAAGAAAATACTCTGTATTTGCAATGGTAGCCTAGCAAACATGTTTGTGGTTTTCAATAGACTGAGAGGTGCTTGTACCTTGAAAGCACTTCATTTCATCCACTGAAAGCAAGATCTTGCAGGAGTATCAGATTCTGACATGATATTTATTGCCTGGCTGCAGGATGCTTACCTAGACTTTTACCTGTATATATCCAATTCTGGTTTTATTCTCCTTATATTTTAATAGTCTTTGTAACATCACTGTGTGAGGAGGAAGAGAAATGGAGAAAAGAGAAAGATAAAAGAACACATATAAAGCCAGTAGGAGAAATAACTTCTTCAGTGTGTTTTTATTCTCTCCATTATTTCTTCTGTTTTATTTTCCCCAAGATTTTGGTTATGGTGGTAGAGTAAAATGCTACCACCTGCCTGGTAATCTGTATGAAAAGAATGGAAAATAGTTTATCTATGATGTACTTGGGTGGAGACAATACTTTTACTCTGTTCTGTTCTTATCCAGTTTACAGTGAGCTTTATGCTGACTCTTTACCATTGCACTAGTTGTTTGGGGCTAGCAAGAAAAGTTTCCATCAGCGCTGAACCGGTGGATGTAGATGAGTCTGCTCTTTTCCGCAGGGCTTAGATATGTGAATGGTGAAGTTAGGTTCAGATTAGTAGGTGACAATGTGTAGCAGAGATGCTTGTTCTCTCTAGTATGCCATTAAAAAAAAAAAAAAAAAAAAAAAAGAAGCAAAAAATCTAGGAAAAACCAGCAAGGCCTTTTGATGTTCATATCATCAAGAGACATTCATAAGCACACTGCTTCAGTGGGAGTTAGATGACTTTATTCTTGTCGTTCCCTGTAGCACCAGCTCATTACCTGATACGGCAGCTACCTAGCTGTGTAATTCATGCCTCCCACATATCTGTATCTAACTTGCAAATTTCCCACTCACCAATATCTTATAAACCAAGTCCATAAGTCAAATGGACTCTGAGAGGGCTGGTTAAGGAAAGAGTGTTTTGGAGGGTATGGATGACATCCGGGTGGCCTTCCCGGATGCGTTACTAAATTTATGGCTTCAGTAAGCTGCATTCTTGGCATTTAAAGATGCTGCATAGTCAGGTCCAGTTGTTAGTGTCTTGTAGGATCCTGCATTGTTTGTAGAGACATCACCACTTTTTACTGCACAGTAGCAAGAACTTCATCTCTCTATTAATTGAAAAATAAAAATAAATGTGTCCAGGTTCTTGGTAGTGGAATATTTTAAGCAGAATAAGAGCCTACTCGCAGTCTGAATAACAAAGTTTTGTACTGAATGCATAGTTAATAATAGTAATTTCTACATTTACAGTAAATAAGGCAAGTTTGTAAATATAATAGCCCGCTGCATGAATACAATACCACTATGACTAGAATGTAGAACAGAAAACAGGGTTAATAAGGCAGACATTATAGTAAGTATAGTTTTATGTGTAAATCAAAAGATCTAAAATGTAAAAAATTACCATGCATGAAAATCGGCAGTAGAAACAACAAAGCTTTAATCTAAAGTACACTAATGCAGCTCAAGTATAATCAGGGTTGAATAAATATTCATCACCTGTACTTTATTATGCTGTACTCTGAAGAGGAAGGTACAGAAAAAAAGTACAGGGCTATATTAAAATTCAGGTTTTGGCTTTGCTAGCTAGTTCAAGTTATTCATTTATATGCAGCTTTAGAGCTAAGGGCTGACCAGTATTGCTGCTCAGAGAATGTGTGGTTCTGTCAAAGTCAAAATGCTTCACTGAAGTAGCTACTTTTGCTTGGATTGTATTTGAAAGGGAAAGGCATGGGGGTAAATTCCATTTCTGTCAGAACAAAGAAGGTTAAAACATTAATTTCAAGCTGATTTTTCTTGTTGATATTTGGTATTGTGCCTTAATACAAAATAACACAGTTGCAACTGAATTCTGAATAATCAGAAACCGGCATTTGAAGTTTTGTATGTTTTAACCTTTGCTTTGGTTTGGAAAAGAGCTATACTTACAATCTTAAACTTATTTACACAGTTTTAGTGACATCTTCAGATTAAAATAAACAGCCATCTGACCTTACGAGAATAAAATCAGACTCTTCCTCAAAGCCTGAGAAACAATTTATTTTATTTTTATTATTTTACAACAATGTTGTCCTTTTCCTAATTCTGGCTTTTTGCTGTAGTTCCAGTATCCTCTTTCTACTGAGTAAAAACAAATACCGTGCACCTTTTAAGTCTGCTTTCTGCTTAGGAGCGGAGAAAATAGACAGTAGAACTGAGTTTGCTGAAGAGAATCAGGCAGAAATCCTTAATAAAATTCACCCAGTACCTGGAAAGCCTTTTTATTCAGAAATTGGCTAATAATAATTAGGGATTAAGCGGAGAAGAATAGCTGAATGCTCCTTATCCAGAATAAAGTTATTCACCACTTTCCAAGCTCCTACATGTAATGCTTGTAATGAAAACCTGTTGCATCTTCCAAAGACTGTCATTTGCTCACAGGTAAGAATGCTGGCAACTTGGCCTTTTCAATAAACTGAGATTCCTGAAGGAAGGGATTTATTCCCTGAGGCTTCATCATCTTGGTTCCTGCACTGGCTAAGTGAACCCAAAGACTGCATAAAATACCAGCCAAGGATGGTTGTCACAGCTTTACATTTGTGCTTCCAACCACTTTGGTTTCATGTGTTTCAGGCTGATTATTTTTGTAAAATGTCAAGGAACATCAGCAATCACTGAAGTTATTCACACTTAATCATTGATTTCACTCGCTGCTGAAAGCTGCCCTTGCTGGGACCCTTGAGGAGCTGAAGTGAGGTACCTTGTAAGAATTCTGTTTTTTTCAAGCATTCTATTCTTCCAAGCCTTAGTTAATTATACCCATGTTACTACAGTTGCCCTAACTCAAAGGTATTTAAGGGTACTCAGTTATTCACTGGACTGTGAATAAAGCTCATATCTTTTCCTAAGGTGAAAATAATTAGCTCAGAAACAAGTAATTTCCAGGTAGGGAGGTGAAAACCCTGTGAAAATAATTGATGACAAGACTACAAGTAGAAACCAAGTCATCTAGTTATTGGTCCTCTACCTAAAATATGAGATTATTTTTCCTTCTGTGCTTTATAATGTCATCCCATTCATCAAGTTAAATATACAGCAGATTAATGATACAAATGTGTTCTAGCCAAATTATTTCCCTTTTGAGGTTCTGTCATTGTAAATGACAATATTATTTCAGTAAGCTTTCATAGTCTTTGTAACAATAACAAAAATTTTGGACAATATTACAGATATTCATCAGATCCTTTTAATGTAGGTCTGATTTACAAATTGTTTGTTTCCTTTCTTCTATGGATAGATGAATGTATTATTGGTGCATAAATATTCCCATTATTCAATTAGTTGTATAGATAGTCAAATAATGTTTAATTATGTGACATATTCACATTTTTCCATCAATTGATACTAAAATACTCATGATTAATTATTTTCATTATTCAACCAGCTCTTTAAATGCTCAAATAATATTATTAGGTTAAATTCAGTTATAACCAGCAAATGCAGCAATGAGTATTAGAGTATTGTTTTTCATTATTTTCTTCAATGGATTTACCTATGCCACGAACCTGTTTTGAGATGTTTTCTGTAAAAGCAAAATCTTTTGTACGTTCACACTATGTTTCATCTTCAATTTGACACTAAGGTAAACTCAGACCGAGGAATAAACCTAATGGGTCGGAGCAGAAGTAGTGCAGCCATCACTTCTCCACTGTTGGTATGGAGGCTGGCCATTTCCTCTGAGAGGTGATTCTGCCAATAGTTTAACATATGCTTTTTTTTCTCTCCAATATGAAGAACTGTAGACAACCATTTCAATAAATAGGTTCCCAATATTTGTATTTCAGTGATGTTGATGCCATTAGTTGGAATTTATTGCTCAGCCTAAAGGCAGATTCATTCGCAAGTTACAGTCCTTGTTTGGTTTTTTTAAGATAGTTTCCTGGATTTTTCCACCTCTGTTTTTATTTGGTATATTTTGGGTTCAGACTGACACGGTGTTCAAAAACCACTGCTACAAATATGAAAGAATATTAGTATAAGCACAAGAACATTGCAGTGCACTTGACAGATGGAAAAGGTTTATGGTGAATCTATCATTGCCCTATGGTGGAGAACAACACTGTTCATAGATTAACGTTCATTTTATTACAGCCATATCTTACCCTCAATCTGTGTGTAGAACTCTCTTTGAAGTCATTTTGATCTGTGTGCATCAATCAAGGGTAGTATACGACACTTAGGGACGCATTTTCAAATGTCGGCACTTGGCATCTGGAAATCCTGTGTCTTGCATGCCCAAAATATTTATTTATATGTGCAAATATGGGTGGTTAAAGAATGTTTTAGTGAGTGAGATAGTTAAGCTGGTGGGTTTGAAAAATTCACTGATTAACTATGCAAGTTCAGGCACAGGCTTAAACCAGATGTGCCTGATTTAAACCAGTTCCACAAGCTTTCCATTCACAACTCTATTCATAGGTGTTTCTACCTAGCTGTGTCATTTTACAAGGAGAGAACAATCCTCTAGCTGTATAGTTCAGGATAATATCTGTCCTGATAGCTAGTTATATATACGTTGTTATATATAAACCAACTTAACAATACCCCAGTTATATATATATGTAGTTATATATAAACCCAGTTAGCAATACCATGGTTTTGAACAAAGTTTTTGGGTCCTATGAAGGCTTATGCTAACAAGCACTTCTTAAGATATTTGTATACTTTGAGAATCTGACAATTCGTATTGTTTAGATGCAAGTAACTGCTCTTTATCACCGTTGCTGATAACTCAGACCTAAGACAAGTCCCTGAAACAAGTCTGTGATCATCTCATACTTTATAGCATACAGTCAAATGGAAAAACAGTTTTGTCCCCACTTGTTTAGTACGACCTCTACGCTTTGTGAAATCAGCAATGACATAGGATTGTATTCTTCTAAATTGATATTATTAGAAAAGTCCTCTAACTGTTGAGATTTGAGAAAAATAATTTACCGTCAATATAATTTCCTGTATCTCCCTTTGTGATGCTGTAATGAAGTTATTATAGTTTGGCCCTTCAGCCTATGACAGATTGAATTTTCCATGACTTGATGATGTGACAAAGTCATTGCTCAAAGGCAAATATACTTTGTAACTGATAAACTAATGCAAATTAATTTATACTTCAAGTGAACTTTATAAAAAGGCATCTTAGTTTATTCTTTAACTCAAATTAAAAGCCAGGCAAGATCATAATTTAGTGGTCTCAAGGAAGTAATAAGTACAATCTGTGATGTGAAAAGGAGTATTACTGCAGGATTAGGGAAGTTTCAGAACTTTAATCTTTTATTTTCTATACTGTTCGACTATGATGATGACCAATGTCCTTTTAAGAAACTTGAGCTCTATCATAGGCCTCTTTAGGACAGAAGGAAGAACTGGATGCAAAAGTAATTTTCTCTTGTCATGTTCGTACACAGACTATGTGAATTATTACTCTCAACAACAAAAGCTTTACCCAGATCGTCAATTCACTTATTTCATTGCCTTTAGGCCAGAACTCTGGACAAGGGTTTGGTGCTGTCACATATCCTTTTCCATCTCATTTAAGTGATCTGGCCTCTGTTTTGGGAATGCATTTTTATTGTGCTGTTAAGCCCTGTGTCCCCTACATGAATATTTCATATATCTACTAAGTGCTTTCACTGAATATATTAGCCCCTGGTTTTCTCTTTTTTTTTTTTTTTTTTTGTCACGCCTGTTGCCACAAATAAAATGGTAATCGTGGCCTAAATATACATGAATAATCCTTTATGGGATGGGAATTTTCAGATGCCAATAATAACTACTTTGTCAGGTTTTGGCTAGGCTATTGAAAATGTTTAAACAAAATCTGTCCGTCATATTACGTAAGCATTTTTCTATTTATATCTGCCTTTACCAGTCCACAACAAACATAATGAGCAATAAATGAAGCAGTGGCCAAAAGACACGTTTATGACTCATGCAGATGCCAAGGGACCATCCTAATATGGGCACTGCTTGGCATTTCTGCTAGCAACAGACCAGAGCGTAACTCTTATTTGACAGTATTTTTTAAGTTTACAGTTAAAGCCCATAGACTTTACTCATCTTAATGTAAAGTAATATTCAAATTTCAACAAACTTATTCCACTTAATATGAGAGATATCAAGGGACAGGAAACCTGGCAGTTCAAATTAATATTTTACATCCAAAGTATGGCATAAACAAGAACAGAATTTGTTCTGTGCAGTGGTAAAAGGAAAACATGTAAGTGTGCCCATTTGCTACTATTCAGACTTTATCCTTTCCATTAGGCCTAAACTAAATTAACATTGGACTTCAGCCACACCTATTTTCTAAGAAATAAGCTTGGCTCTGGTAACAGCAAAGATTCATAACATCATTTCACTCATTCTTGTGATGGCTAGAATGTTTCCCAACAGTGAATCTGCTGATGGTTTATGCAGGTTGCATCTACTGAGCTGAAAATATATGTGCACCACCCATAAGAGATTTTGAGATAAGGATGGAAATGGAGAAAAGAATGAGTTCCTAAAAAGGCAACAAGGATGCGTTATGTCATATTAGATAGGAGATGTTTTTTCTGCCAATGTAGAAACCTCCTTCCTAGGTATGCTAACCAAAGGTTTAAAAAGAAAGCGATAAGGGACTTCCAACTCTTCTTTTTCTCCCATTCCCACATTGGAATAATGACATAAATGTACAGGTGCTCCAGGGATATTCTTGGACTATCTGGATACAGAGCACCTGACAGATGAGCATATTTACATAAACTTTCTATCCCATTAAATATTTCTGATTTTCTAAGCATAGTTACGTGTCTCCCTCTTCAGAAAGTGCTGCAGGAAACACTTCACCATTATTTAAAATCATGGTAGCCTTCTCTGTAACATGGAAATTGTACATGTAAAGCTTAGAAGTAATACCTTACTAAGGTGGAGGTCTGAAATAACCTGTTTCTTGGCTACACAGAAGAAAGCTACGCTAGCCTTCTGAGTGCTCCACGGGTACAGAAGAGCTTCAGATGAAGTCAGTTATATGGTAATACTTCTGTCTGACAGATAAAGTGTTTTGTGCAAAGTCCACTTACTCTGATCAAAACTGCTTAGTCGTTTCCCTGTACTTCCAATGAGACCAGCCTCCTCTATTCCACATGCAGAATCCCTTCAACAAGAAGTTTACGTGAAGCTGTAAAGTAGGATGTCATCTTTTGTTAGACAAGGAGTCAACTAGGCGGGGTTGTTTGGCAGAGAAGAAGAGCCCATATATTTACCACCATGCACATTTGGAATTTATTGACATCTCTACTTAAGACTGGAGTTTTGTAGCCAGTTTGTACTAAAAGCATGAAGCACGCTGGGCTCAACGGAAGCTTTTTTCATTAAAACCCGAGTGCTGTGTTTCGAGCCCTAGGTGTTTATTTGTTGAGTTTTCAGAAATAAACATGATAAAAACTGGTTTTAAGGATAAGGAGAGCCTGCAAATCACCAAATGACATTTTTATCTATATGTTTTATTCTGTATTTATTTTTCAATCATCTGCATATTAACATTTGATTAGCAACCGCTTGTTTAAGAGAGCATATCAGGTTATCTGGCTGGCGATAACAAAGCATGTTTTCCATAGAGGCTTCCAGAATAGAGGCTACACAGATGTGCCCAAGTTAAAAGGATCTCACTGTCTACTTTGAGAAGTGTACATGGCTTCTGTATTTAGAGAAAACTCATCTGAAGCATCATAAAATAAAATGTACGGAAAATATAATATTCCATAATTAAGATTTCTAATGAATTGCCTTGTTAATCCATACAGTGTATGCATGTTGCAAAATTTTCCTGGCTTAATTAGTGCACTTGCTGATTATTTCCTGATGTACACACTGATTAAGCATTGTCCATACACTGAGGCTTGATGCAGGATCAGTCTACAAAATAGTACCTAGTCGTTTAACTGGAGACTCAGAATGCAAATAGATCAACTTATGTAAAATTAAATTAGTTCTAATAGAACCCATTTTGACTGAGCAGCTGGTGACACATTATAAACAGAATTCTCTTGTTATGTGAAATAAAGTGCTTCTGCTAACAGATGCTTATATACTTTTAAGCCACAAAAAATGTCATATTATGTTAGAGGTCTAAAGTTAATAAAAGAAAATAAATTCTGAGCTTGTTTGGTAACACTTCTGCACTGGGTCTCAGGATTGCTATTTGGATAGCGTGTAAGGTCAGCTAGCCCTTTGCAATGTTCCATGGGGGAACTTAAAAGTGAGTAACTGTTAAATCATTAGTCTCACGGCTAGTGCATTAAACCTGTTCTCTTTAGCAAGCAGTGGCTATCAGCTGTTTTTTGAAAAAACTATTAAGATGTTGGTACTGTCCTCTGAACCCTTAATTGGTTTGTTCTTTTAATAGAGACTTTGTCTTTATTATCCTTTGTGACCATCATTTCAGACTGCTTATAACACTCAAACTAGCTGTTAAGAGTTAGTGGTCTGCTGTTCCTAGTCAATACTTGACAATGAACTGCACTTTTTTCCTAGGAATGCTGTCAGCCACACTGTAACGTGTTAAAGTCCCAGTGACAGGCCTTTTCTTAGTGACAGAAGGTCTAGTGGATTGTATGAATGAGGTAGGTGTGTTTTAAACTCCTGGATGTACAGTTTATTCATGGAACATTTAAGCCTCCAAGACAAAGAACAGAATAATTTCAACAGAGCTACGTAATTAAGCAAGTCAGTAAGACGTTAAAGGCCTAGATGTGCATTTTCTGGCTTTAATGGATTTAACTCTAATCATAGATTTGTTTGAAGCTGACTTTTTGTGAAGAAGATATTATACTGGAACTTAGGGGCTCTTTGGTTCTTGTTCTGTGTTTGACAGTGCTTACTTTCTAAATACAGCACCGTCCAAATTAATTCATATGGATGGTTTAAAACATTATAAAATTAGTGAAATCTTTAGTAAGTTAACTAGGAAAACAATCAAATGCTGTATTTTTACTCCATTCCTGGCACATTTGTGACTTTATTTTGTTTTTCAGCCAATAGCACCTATTAAGGAGAATTTAAAATATTGGTTGATCCATTCACAGTGTGGTAGTTTTTTCTGGTCTTACTCAATTTTAATTTCATATCAGTGGACTCTATGGAGCTAGAGGCCTACAGAGCTTAAATCATAATATTCTTGCAGAATCTAGACACGTATAGATAAATGTAAACCATAGTGATTTAAATTTCTAATTCTTACTATCGTTTGAATAAATGAGCAACAAATCTTGATTCAAAGAATTCAATTTGTACTTATTTTCTCTAATGCAAGGTTGAACTACGAAATTGTGGTTTTTCAACAAGTGTGAATCTTATATTAAATTTGCTACTACTTCTTGTAAACTTGGAAGACACATTAGCTTCACATTTAAATAATATCACCTGAATGTACATTTCTTCAGTTACCTATATTGTGCATTTTGTTTGAAAAGGGAAAATTAAATTTATTTTGTATTTTAAAAACTTAAATTTTTACCCCCGTAATTTCAGTCAGGCTGGTTTTGTATGGAAATGGGAATTCAACGTGGTACATATATAACCTGACATTTCTTTTAAATTTGTTGCATAAAATTATGGTTTAGATATAAAAAGTGTTGAAACATTCTACATATAGAAAGGATTTATAAAACAAAAAAATGTATAATGAGGTCCATGTGTGGTTTAATGTTTTATGACTAGTAAATAGTCTTTCACATGTTTGTTCACACATAAATTTGAAGAGAAAAACAAATTTTACTGCTTTTTCAGGACCTGATAGATTTTTTTTCAATTTGAATGCCTAAACCAGAAAGAAAATATTTTTCCTGTGTACACAAAAGTACATGATTCCAGTTTTCTTTGCTAGAAATGTAAGAGCACCCTTTTCAAGTGAGAAATTCCACGCTCTTGTTTTCTGAACAATACTTTTGGACAAAAATACTGCTCTTTTCAGTAATATTTGGAAAAAACAAGTTTATTATGAAAGACAATATTCATGAATACACAGTAAAAAAATACATGTGTTATATGTTTAGGTAGTAATGGTAGGAGACACTGCTGAATAAAGGGTCAAAATGCAGTGTGGCTTATCTTTCAGACCTTTTAGATGTTAAAAACTTTTAAAAGTAAATTTGATCTTTAGATACAGTTCTTTATTCTGTCATTTCAATTAACGTGTGTGAGACAACTAAACTTTTAAACTGATTTCCTCCATAGTCACCTAAGATTTTAATACTGCAGAAAAGAATTAAAATGCATGAGTCTTTTAGCAATATTCATTGGTATATTATAGTTCTGGTCTAAAGAGTTTTCAATATATGAGGAAAAAAATCCTTTTTTATCCAAGTGATATTTTTTGCCTACTGTTTCTAAAAAGGTGAAAGTCTTTCTACTCAGTAGGTGTGCTTGTAAGTACGGTAGGCTCTTAAACTTAAAGCTTTAATACAAGGCTCTTAAATTTGGAAGGATGCTCTGACCTACCTGTACAATGAAAGCATTTAAAAGTGTTAGATTCTCTAATCATAGATATAACACAAATGCTAGCTTGATGGGGTTTTGCACATATTAGTAGCAATGGAGCAATAGATAAGAATTGAGTTGAATCTACATCAAAGTTCTGGAGAGAAGCGCATACGTCTGGATTTACGTGCACTTAAATTTTTGCTTAATGGATGTCCATTTTATCAAATCTCATCTCTTTTGCACTCTCTTGAAGACACTGGAAAAAAGTGCAATCTGACTTTTAAATCTTTAAAGACAATGTAAATTTATGCTTACATAATCTCATTCTTTTATTTGCCGTTGGTTGTTTTTCAGCAGCCTTTAGTGGTGGTGAAACATCCAGCCAACTAAAAAATGTTTAATGCTAGTTAAAGCTTTGTGCAATAGAAACTGAGGCTAATAAACTCATACCTGGGCACTGGTTATTATGATCACAGTTTACATTCCTGACACTGTCTCTGTGGTCTCCCCCATTTTATGCCCAGAAAAAGGAAAACCAGCCAGCACTCATTCCAGACTGAAATTTAAACAGCCAAAAATCATTCTACCGTTAAGCAAGAAGACAATACAAAGCAAGCAAACTAAATCCAAATACGTTTAAATTGCTGCTTTAGCCTGCATGGCCGTTTCATATGTTTCACACAAAAAGAAAAATAAAAAAAAAACTAAATTAGGATCACAGCTCCAACAAAGTGCAAAGCTTCATATTTTAGCCCATTTTTAAAATGTATCAACTGCAAACTGTCGGTGTGCCGATCAAAATTAAAACCACATGAACTGAAATATCAAACTTCATGCTCAAAAGAACTAAGAAAGTTCCCGAGACACAACCTTAATTTAAAGAAGCAAAATTACAAGAAGTCACGCAGAGCAGTATTCTCCTCCTCTCCTTGGAAATGCGCAGCTCTTTATTATGGAAAGGCAGTAGCCCCTCTATAGTTAGGGTTGCAATCAACTTCCATTATAAAGCCCTATTTTAGCCCCCTGTAACTTTGGCTTGAAAAATTGGAATACAAATTGACATATTTTCTCCAAAAGAAAAGAAGAATAAATGAGGATTTTTTGTTTATTTGGTGAGGTGGGAGGATTAGGTTTTATTTTTACTTTTTTGTGTGAAATTGAGGAAAAAATTCTTAACAGTTGCAAAGTTTAAGTCACTAAGAAAAAATTAACTTGATCCAAAATTTTTGCTTTTTCTGTTCCTACCATATCTGCCCTTATTAGATGAAATTATTTGCAACAATTTAGCAAAACAGTCTCATTGCTTTTTCTCTGTTAGGAAGGACGGGCCTAATTTTTCTGGTGGTGATGACAGTAAGAATATTTAGCTGGTGACTTGAATGGACGTAAGATTAGGCAATATCTGATCAACTTTTTCAAAAGCAATTCACATGTAGTGGTGTGATGTTTGGCTCAAAATGAAATATAAAGCACAGGTTGATCTACCTGGTTTTTTTTGAGCAAGTGTTCAGTTTCTGGAGCTCTACACATATTCTTTGTTGAAATTTCCAGCACATAGGGGATGACTGAGTGTTAAACTAAAAGACTGCTTTTAGGAAGACCAGAAGAAAACATATACTTAGTTACTGAGGGCTACTGACTGCAATCTAGAGGTTGCCTAATGACACTGTGGTGAACAGTAGCCACTCCCAGCATTCAGCCTTATTTATCATGCTTGGCTCATTTCCTAGGATTAGGTCCAGAATAGCCTCTGGCCGTGTAGGCTGTTCAACAAACTGTGTAAGAATAGCAAGCAAGCATAGACTATGGAAACATGCTTCCTTCTTTTTTCAGATAGTTGTTATCCCATTTTGGATCTAAGCATTTTAAGTTCTTTCTGATTAAAGACCTGGCATTCTTGCAGATCTCTGATTACTGAGAAAAAAAATCTTGCGTCTCTCCCTTACTTTTATGTAAACTATTTAGAAAAGCTTTAAAGTACTATTTCCATTCTATTCAAATGATCTCTTCAGTGAATCAGAAAGAGTAGGGTTTTTCTTCCCTGCTGCGTATGTGTGTTTATGCATGTATATAAAATACACCTTTGTGTATAGATACATTAAAACTGAGATTATTTGGCATATACCTATTTATAGTGGTTTGGACAGGCCAAAGTTTGTAGTATACTATGCTATAACATTAAGTATTATAATTACTTAGAGTGTTAGGATGATATTTTAAATGCTGACAAGAAGCATCATAACATAAATTTAGATCCAGATGTGATTATATACACACAATATCACATACACGATTGCATCTGACTTGGGTTAATACTTAAGATGTCCATATGAGATCAGTGTGCGTCTTATAGTATAACCTGATTCTTTGAACACACTATAATAAAGTTGAACAAGATTATTGCAATTCTATTTAAAAGATTATAAATCTAGAGATTTTAACAAACAATGAAATTTGACAAGGTTTTAAAAATAATAGAAAAATCTGTACTAGGAAAATGGTTCTGAAAAAATCAGACTGTTTTCAGTAGGATATATCTATAAAATAAATTTAGAAGCAGCAGGAAAATTATTGATCCTGTGCCAAAATACTTGAGAGTGAAAGAAGGAAAAAGATGAGAATATTTTCTCTCTTAATATCCATACAAGATATTTTAAATAATTCTTTTTTCAACTGGATGTTTTCATAGCGGTAATTAATGTTCAGAGCCATTTGAATTTTGCTTTGCCATTCAGACTTCCTAAGACTTCTTAAAACCCAGGAACACTAAGATCACTGTTTCTACAATGTCATTAGGCTTTTCTTTGGATAATAATTATGTGCTGCACATAGGCAGAGAGGAGAACAGAAAATGATGTGCAGGATTACCCTGAAGGAAGCAGCTGTCAGGGATCAGGTAAGACATTGCTGGCAATAGCTGTTGGAGTTTGGTGTGTGCTGCTGAGAGAGCAGCAGAAGAGGTTGCCTAGGCACTTTCCCAAGACACGGCTAAAAAAACTCTGAAGAACCACAGCTGGAAGCCTAGGGAGATCTGAGGACACGAACTTATGCTGAAAGGCAGGTGTTCAGCAGGTGAGTGTTTACCTGTTGATTTCTCTAATCTGGAAAATGCTGGTGTGTGAGCAACAGAAACAAAAGCAGAAGTCTGCAGACAAGCACAAATCAGAGATGGGATGTTTCCCAAAGAGAATCTGGAATGCTCCTTCTTGGAGGGCCATGGGTGGGCTTCAGTGAAAAGGCTGTAAGGAAGGATATGAAGTGAACCGAGGGAAAGACACAATTGTCACAGCTCAGGATATTTACACAACTATGTTTTCTACTTCTCAGGACTTCATGGACAGTGAGATAAGTGAGCTTTGTGTTAACATTTCCAGGATCCCTTTGCTCTGTCGAAAAGAATTATTACCCCAAACAGGAGTAGGTCTGTTACTACAAATACTTATGATGAATTTTTCAGAGGCTAACACTGGAGGTATCACCCCTATTTATAACAACATTTGTGATGGTGTATGAAAGATAGGAATGACACATACAGACACAAATGCATAAAAGTGACAGCAGTCAGATCAATAATTTAGAAGGCAAAAGTTCTTTAAAATAAGGTGGACCTAAAGACAGCAATTTCGCTTTTTGGACCCAGATGCAAAATAATGTGAAAACTACTAAATTATGACATGATCCAACATTGTGACTCAAAACTTTTCCCATCTCATCTGCTATCTAATTTGTAAAAGCAAATCGGGTAGTATCCATGATAGAAAATTTCTTACCACAGCAACAATATTATTATTGTTTTTTTTATTTATGCATTTAATAATACAATGATTAGGAGAAAGATGTTTTTGAGTTTGGGTTTGTTTTTTTTTTAATTAGCTGTAACAGCTGAGAAAATTTGTTACTCTTAATATTTAGCCTTATTATGGGATTCTTTTGAAAGGCTTAATCCATATTTGACATCACCTACATCTAATTTTCAGTTCTTATTAAATAACTGCTTTCAGTTACTTATTAAGGCTATATATTAAAGTAAATAAGACTGCAAAGAGCAAAATATTTTCATTTCCCAGTTTTGGATTAGCCTGAATTTCATAAAACTGTAACTCAAACCAGCAATATTCTAATCTTCCTTTCAGTGAGGTACAATCCCAACCACAAAACCCATTAAGGAATTCTCATTCTATAAATGGAGAGCTATCCACAGTCCCTTGAGTGTTTTTTTAGAAAGCCTAAGAGAATTGAGTACATGCCTGCACTAAGAGGTTCTGAAAAAACTTACCTGAAATGTCTGTTTCCAGCTTTCTGTTGTAGGATCTATAGGCAGTATGGGAGTACTCCAAAATTTCCTGGCTTTCTCGAGGGTACTGTTAAGAAAACTTAAGAAAGAAGGTGGCTAGAAAAAAGACAAAATCTTTGTTATTTCAGTGAGTTGAGTATTTCATAGAAAATGTGCTGAAAACCTTAATGCTCCCATGAGCCAATATATAATTTTATTAGGATAATCATTCCCTTGCTAATATTGTCAGGTATCTTTTCTTCTTCATCCTTTTTATTCCTATAAATTGACACTTTTGAAGTAGTATGTTGTACAAACATGGTGAGTTCATTTTTGAAATGTCATTTCAAAGTTGAATGCTTAATGACTCGTAGTTTTTCCGCTCTGGACGTATCTGGCAGTTATCCTCAGGACAAGCCTGCTAACATAACTCACTCTAGACTGATTTATTATTTTTATTCAACCAGGTGTTACATAGGTTTGGCAACTCTGGCAACGCTCTTGTCTATAATGGCGCTGCACTTGGTGCTTGATGATGCCAACACATGCAATGACTTTACTGACACCAGCAGAGAATATTTCACTCCCTTATCTCTTAGTGAAGAATCAAGCTTCATGTCCTGTATTGCTTGTTATCCAGTACATCTTATGCAATCTCTTTGATTTCTTTGATACCTCTCCATTTCAGAATATTCTGTTCTGATTCTGCTGTGCTAATAGCTGTTCTTAGAAATAGAAATATATCTGTTATGTTGAATTGGTTTTTTTACAATATTATTGTCATTTTTTATTTTTCCTCTCATGAGGTCTCTTAAGCATCATAAACAAGTTTTGTCTTTTCAAAATAAATCTGGAATATCATTTGGTAAGATGTAGGAATACAGAGAGTGCATGTATTTCTGCAAAGGAATGAAAACTTTCTTCTTTTTTTTTTATTGTAACAGACTCTTGTTCCTAGCTGTGAAGATAAGCTAAATTCAGGTTAAAAACATTGAAGATTTTAGTACTATTTAATACGATATTCATAGTACTAATTTAAAGTTCTGTGCTGGTTTTGAAGTTTCCTGTGAACTTGAAGACCAGCCAAATAACTGTACAGTCTACAAAGATGTTTCCTCTGTCAATCTTTGCTGTGGTCTATCTGGCGTATAACAACCAGTAATTTCTAATTTTGTTTATACTCTTTCAAGAGGATTTTATTTATCAATAAAAGACTATAAAAGATTATAAAGTCTTGTACTCAGCATTCATATTAGATCTGCACAATTTCTTGCACTACATATCTGAATGGTAGCTACTGCATGTTGCAGTGCACATTCATTTCATTTGTGTTTCTGCAACAAGTCATCATTCTCCTATAAGATTTCAGTTTTTCCTAAGTGAGCAGTTTGAGGGATAGTTTAACTCTTTCGTTATCCTTTTGTTGTTATTCTTATAAACTTTCATCATCTTATTGCATAGACTGTTAAAATAGGATCACTGTTGCAACTTAAATTTTGGTAACTTTGAAGCACTTACATCCTAAGTACAAGTTTTGGTTTTTAAATGAATTCTCATCACAAACAATCCAGTCTTTGCCACTTAGTCATTACTTAGTGGATTCTAAATCCACTAGGCAAATGCAAAAAGCAAAGTTGAGTTAAATCTGAACTTAGGTTTGATTTAATGACAAAGATTTTTTTTTCTTACTTATGCATCTCAGTGGAATGCAAGAAATACCTTCCAAACACTTTTTTTCAGCAAGTAGCTTTTAATATCATCACACCACAGCCATATAGATAAGAATCAGACAGGGAAAGATAATCTGTATCTTCAAATTTTACTCATCCCCTCATCCCATGTTCTTGCCATAATGTCAGACGATCCAAATAGCTTTGTTAAATAAGCTGTACCTTTAAGATAAATGAGACAGTTCACAACCCAGTGTTACATATGTAATACCGGAAAGTATAAAGACAGTGACCTAAATGCCAGTCTCACTCTGTGATCAATTAGGGACATGCACAGCAGATCACAAAAAAAAAAAAAAAAAAAAAAAAAGACTAGGAAAAAAGCTCCATCTGGTTCAGAAGACAGTGGCCAGTCCCATAAATAACACAAGCTGTCAGGAAAACATCATTCCTATAGTAGTCTGTGTATTGGCTTTCTGTCCAACTACAGATCTACTACAAGGAGCTTCAGAGCTTTGCATAGCCTTGGACCATGTTTATCTCTTCTGCTCACCAAAACAGGCACATTCATGAGTTACTTACAAATTAGCAGAGTGGAGAATGAACTGTACAGAAGTAAAGAACATGAACATACACAATTCTAGAATCTTGTTGCACAGGCACACACACAGAGACATGCACACACACACAAAAAAAATGTTCCAGGTTTTTATTTTTTCATTCAGAAACAGGAAAATAAAACTCATCAGTAACGTAATATTTGGAAAACATAATTGCAAACTCCACACCATAGTGTGAGGTAAAGTTGAAAAATTAGCTTTACATTCATTTGTATTTTAAATACTTCTGTCAATAGCTAATAAGTAGTTGGCAATACTAAAGACAGAAAAGGAACACTTCTGTTTTTCACTTGGTTAAAACAGCGATACATTATTTTCACATTCAGATCTTTTTTGTAGTGGAAAAGGAAGGATCATTCAGTACTGAACATTTGTATTCTGGTAGCATCTGTTACTAGGGCAGAAGGTGAGTGCTGGGTGCTGCACAAGCGTATGATAGCTAAATAAGAGTTCTGGAAGTTTAGAATATTGGTGCACAACAGAAATGTGCCTGCACTTTTTTTTTAAGATGTAAGTTTTACCTTTGTAGAAAATGACCACTGGAAACGCTCATAGAGAACATAAACAACACCAAGGTGGTGTTGAGCCCTGCCAGACAGGAGGAGGATCCCCAGAGCTGGCACTGCCTCTGGAATTTCCTATCACTTGCTTCAAGTATTGTCTCACCAGCCTGATTTTCCTCTGGGGAGTGTAATGCCACCTCTCTGGCTTCAAATTTACATGCCACTTGTGTTCAAGGTATGTGGGCTCCAAGGAGAGGAGTGAAAATTACTTGCAAGTGTCTCATCAATTTTGAGGAATTTTCTCAAGTGAGGGACAGCAGGCTTCCTTGGTTCAGTTCTGTGCTAAATCTCTAGCACACCATGGGGCCATCACTTCCCAGAGTGTTTTGTCAATTTTACTTAAACATCCTCCCCTCTACTGCAGAGGGAGACAAAGGATTCTCCATTTTCCTGAGGTGTCCCCTGGAGAAAAGAACAAAAGACATGTACAGTTGCTGTACATGCAGTTTCTTACTTGAACATACAGTTCATAGCTGAACTTTATTTCTAAGGAATCCAACGGTTACTCAGATGCTCAAAATATTGAAGAACGTGAAAGTTGTGGCACAAACTCGGTGAAGAGAGGCTGCGGATATTTTGTTTGCTCAGAGTTAACATGGTGATCCCCACTCCTTCCTCTTAATCTGTTGAAGACAAATAGCAAATCACTGCAATTCTTTTTTGTCCCTGGTTTGCATTTAGAAGACAACATAGAGAAAATTCACTTTGAAACGTGTCCTTAAAGGCACAGGATAAATCCCTAGGGAGAAATTCACAGCCTGAAGAGCGCCTTGTGCTTGGGTTTGATAGTGACAGATAGCAATGGAAATACAGTACTTGGTGCTCTGAACTGAGAGACCATTATGTGTGCAACCCACAGTGAGACCATGGCAGAATAAAGCTTCCCCCAGCCCCACCCAGAAGTGTGGCTGCCTTTGTAATTTTAATTGGTCTGTGTTTGTGGAGTGGGGCCTCTATTTACTTATGGCTTGGGGCTTGTGTTTACCAAGCCTGGTGGAGGCCAAGTGTCATATCACTGAAGCTTAGTTCCTGCAAGCTCTCCTGCTATATCTTGAGGCACTTTTCTTTTCAGTATCTGTGCCTGTCTAATTCGCGAGCTTCTGTGAAACAAGCACAGGAGGGTACAAGGCCTACAGGGAGGAATTACACCTAATTACTCAAATAATTGCTAGGCTGTTGCCTTCTTAGTCACTGAAAATAATTTCCAGGTCCCTGGCTTTTATAGATAGTCTTCTAGAGGCAGGAGGACACAGCCCCCTTTTTAACTCAGCCCATTCACTCACAAAATCAGAACACTCGAGCCTGCAAAATTAATAAGCACCACTTCCATTACATATATTTTAGGTTGTTGTTGCCGTGGCGATAAAGTCAGGGACATTGAATCTCCTCTGTTGAGCCATTGTTATCATCCCTGGCCATCTGCTGCAGAGGAGTGATATTCCATCTCATTTGCATGATGACTGATATATGGGAGGTTTGGAAGGACATATGCCACAGCAATCATGTGATGAAAATTAAAGTGAAAGTTTTGGGCCCAGAGCCGAAAAAAATCTGTGTATGCGCATGAGGCTGTTGATGTGCAAATGTGAATCATATTGAGAAGGTTTGAATAGGGAGGTGTGACGTAAAGAGGGGACACAAACGCAGGTGCTTATCTCTAGGCAGTCAAAGGCACTGGATGTCATATCATGGGAACTACCTTTCAAAGACACAGCTTTAGTGCACAGTTCAGCACACAAGGGAGGAGAAACACATAAGTTTTGGAAACAAAAATAAAGTAAGTTTAACAACTTTTTCACACTATTCTGAACCCATTGATGTTTAAGCAACTTGTACTATTAGTAACTTTCTGTCTTTTCTATTGTTTGTGCTCTTATTTTGCAAAAAGCAAAAAATCCTGTCCGTATATCAATGTTGAAAGCTTGAGAGATTTGTATTAAGAAGTTTGAGGGGTTTTAATCCACGTTTAAAATGCTCGCTGCAAACTTTTCTTTTTGTTTAAATGACACTAACGCTGTTTCTTCCACAATGTATGCTTGGTCATTATCTTAAATGCTATTTTGGGCCTCAATTAAAAAATAGCTACTTGCAACTGCTTTGAGACAGCTTTCTGAATAAAATGTCATGGTGTAATTGCATTTATACTGCCTCAGTAAAGCCTTTGTTCATATACATTTTAGAATTGTGCAAATTTGCAGCTCTAGCTATTTGATTTAAGGAAATGATCACACAGACCCTTTTCCTCTCATTTTGAAAAGTTACTGAACTTAAATACTACCATTGAAAAAAAGAGAGGGGGAAAAAAATGAGACGGGAGCGGGAGAGAGTGGGACCAGTGTATTTGTAGGAACTGCTCGATAGATGTAGACTCACTTGTAGTTCTGTGTTACACACCAAAGAGATTTCTCATGATGTTTTAGAATGCTTTAAAATCACGCGTAATGTTTTTAAAATGAAGATTGTTGATCAATATATTTAATAGCATTACTCTAAATGAAAAAGGGTCTTTCAAAGCGTGACATTCGAGTCTTTTAAATTATTTGGGATTCAGAGAGTGCATTGAGAGCTTCTGATTAAAAAAGCGAATACTGTACTTTAGAATGAATGTCTGTGTCAGGAAAATCTTTAGAAAGTTAAATGACAGTAATATCAGGCAAGGCTGAAGAATGAAATGGACCTTCTGGGACAACATTTTGCAGGAGAATGATTTTTATGAAATAGCATTTGATACTAGAGAAAGTCTGTTTAACACCCTGATCAGCAATAGCTCTCTCTCTCTCTCTCTGACTTTCTTTTGTCTTTAACAAAGCACTTAGTTCAGATGTTTGTCTTCCTTCATATGTAAATAGCAAGACAATCTTCTGCAAGGTGTTGTGAATTTTTCATTTAATAGATTATAACAGTACAAATCCCAGATTTTATCCTTAAACTGTATGGGGTGAACTTTGTCAGTTAAGGATCTTTTTAGGTTTCGAAATGACCATTTATTACCTCTTTTGTCAATTAAATTGGTTACGTTAATTGCTTAGATGTGTCTTCTTTGATTTGGCCGTGCAATTGTTTTGTAAGTCTTGGGGAAAATTACAGCATTTATGATGAAAGCTTTATCTGAAACAATAATATATTTCTGCTATAAGGTGGCTAACAGATAATCTAGATTCGAAATGAGGAGTTTCTAAATATAGACTTTGCCTTCTAACTTCCCAATTTGGAGCATTTTATTTTTACTTGTAAATATCATCTGCGTATTATACTACTTTCATGCCTGCAGGCTAAGATTACCAGTCTTCCTTTTTTTCCTCCTCCTTCTAAATATTCAATTACTCAATGGTAATTATTATTATGTGGCCTTCTTGGCTTACTGCATTATTAGATTAATATAGATTCCTTGTGCCAAATTAGCGGAAATCGCTGTTATACACAACAACGAATCACTTTTTTTTTAGTTTTATTTACTTTATTGAATAGCAGGAAGACTTTGACATCATAAGGTTTTATTCTTGAGACTTTTAATGTAATATGTCTTTGAAAGCTGAGTGGGAGGACGTATTTTTCTTTTGTTTTTTTTTCATTTGTAGGTTTCTAGTAAGTAAAAACTTTGTTATATTATAACTTAGTTCATTCAAAGATCCATAAATAAGGACATTTTTGAATTAAATCACAGTTCGAGTCCCCTGATCTCTGGTTATTGTTTCCGAGGTGTGTAGTGGAGGTAAGAAAACCGAAAATGAAAGAAAAGGAGCTGTCCAGGGTACTTCAGTTCATTAATATTTCCTTTTACTGTACAGAAAAAATCTTTATTGAAGTGTTCACAAAACTGCCACCATTTGCTATTGGTTCCACTCGCCCCCCCCCAAAAAAAAAAAAACAAAACACCAACAACAACAGCAACAACAAAAAACAATAAACAAAACTAGATAAAGATTATATTGAAGTTCACTACAAAAAATATGTGTGTGAAAAACTTATTTCAGAGGCATGTCATGTTTCTGTGAATAGCAAATACACCCTCAGACCACCAAAAATTTCACAAATTTCTTGTAAAAACTAAATTTTATGCTATTTTTTTATTCAAAGTTACAGACAATAAAACTTTTCCAATCTAAAAGAATCTTTGAGTATAACACAGTTTCTATGGTAGTGCTGCAATGTAAACAAAACAAACAAACAAAAAAACCCCAGATCCCAATCTTGCATTACTTGATTGCTTTTGAAATGAATTCTTGTCCTTATGTGACCTGAAATGTGTGGTTACAAAGCTATAGAAATCCAAACGATCATATTTGTTTGATATGAAATGAAAAAAATAGTTAAATTGAAAGTTTAACATCATGAAATTCAAAATCCCAAGCGGTATATAAACATTAAAAGAAACTTTGGACTGCTAATCCTAGGAAATGAGTTTTATGGATTGAATTCAACAAGGCTTCAGAAATGGTTCCATCTGCTGCCTAGCAGCTGGTGAAAGGATAAATTTAATTCATTAATTCATTTGGAAAAAAGGATCCAAGTAGTAAAGACTTCGTTGCTCATAATGCACATAGGTGGAAATCAAAACTGAAATTAGGTCCAGTTGATCATGTTTGATAATGAGGAACATTTTCTTTGTTATTATTATAATGATCTTGATCAGGCAGTTGATAGTATATTGACTATGTACTGTTAACCGGTATTTTTATGTCTCAAAAAGTTGAGAACAGTTCTGAAAGTATAACTCCTCTTACGGGAGTTACAGATTATGTAGGTTTAAAAAGCTAGAATGTTTCATGGAAACAATATTACTGTCTTTCTCTGAATATTTGCAACTTCTTTCCTATTAAGTCAGTTTAAGAATACAAAATAAGGTACCATTAACATTAGAAAATAAACCTATTTGCAGTTAAGTCACTATAGTAATCCAAAAGCAGAATGTCAAATTTAAAGAGTTTATTACTTTCTTTTACTTTTCTATTACAGTCAAAAGCTTCATCTTTACTGTCTTCACATATTTTCTTTTCAAAGGTGCTAAAAACTTGTACAAGAGTGAAAGGGAAAAACACCAGTTAAAGACCGAGAAAGAGGAAAATTGAAATATCCAGTTTTAAAGGAAAATATAATTGGACAAATGCTTCAATAATAACCTGACATTTAAGTTCCAGATATAAAGTTATCCAAATTATCGTGACCTCCAGATTCATCTTTTTTTAAAAACTGTTTACCTCTACTTCTTTTAATCTAAATCAAAGCAGTGAGTGGAAAGTTATCTAAGGCTCTTGAACAGTGACATGGTCAAGTGGCAAGGGCTCTTATTCACCCTATCCCAGGCACACAGGTAAATGTGCACCTCATTACTGGCTGAGGGATACCTAGGATTGATGAACCCGTTATCCTGAAACCAGTTAAATATCTGCCAATGCCTGTTTTCAATGTTTCTGCTTGAGATGGTGATTTCATGAATGATATTTGGCTTTTCCCATTTCCTCTGTAGCCCATAGCTCACTGTGGTGGGTTTGTTGGATTTACTATAAAGGTTCTGTTCGCACCCTGTGGGTTGGGTTAAGAATTAGGATTTATGCATTTACTTCTACTGTTGCATTGTTTATACAGCTTTGGTTTAGTTTTGATCCCTTTTTTTTTGCCTTTGAGGCTCTTCCACAGTGTCAGCTGCTGACTGATAGTAGGAGAACGGCCTCGTGGTGTGAATGAAAGGGACCTAGCGGTTGGTAAACAGAGATAAGGAATAAATAGAGCACAGGCAAAAGGAGATAGTTCTGTGGGAGCCCAGATTGCCGCCAGTCTGTTCAAGTGAGATGCAGTGCCTGTCCTTTTCCCAGATTAAATTAGTGTGCGAAATCTCCAGTGACCTCCTCCCCTTCTCCCCATACTCTTTAGCCAAGCTGAACAGCCTCTGCTGTAAAGTATTCATTTTATCCAGGGACAAGTTGGACAATAGAACTCTCCCTGTTACTTATGGACAGCTGTCGTGATTCATAGGGCTTTTCAGCATTTCATTTTTCATAAGAGTTAAAAGGGTTTTACCTTGTAACTGAAGAGAGGTTAGAAATGCAAAGATGACAGCCCTGAGGTTGCCTGTAGTAAGGAACTTAATCAATAAATATCACCCCCCCCCACACACACACACACATCTCCCCTCCTCAATGTGCAAAAGGCTGTGTATTTTGTTAGTGCTGCTCTTCTTATTTAAAGGGGTTTAATTGTGATAACATGATTACACTGAAGCATGAACTGCATGGAGAAATTAACAAGCAGAGACACAGTGATACACAGGGCCCCCAAGGTTCCCTAAATTAAAGGTGACCAGCGCAAACCCAGTGAGTGCCCTTTTCCCTTCTTTGCCCTTGCTTTTGCCTGCATCTCCTATCACTTCATTACCTGCAAATAACTCCCAGGAAAGAGCAAACCCTCATGAGATACCTCTGTGGTCCTGTATTTTTTTTTAGTGATTTACTGCAAATATATTCAGCATTTTGACTGATTAAATAGACCTTCGGCAACCTTGAGGGTCACTGTGTAGAGTATGTACATAGAAAATGCATCAGCCCATTGTACCCTGGCAGCTAATGAGATTGGTCGTTAAGTAAATGACACAAAGCCTACAAAAAAAGCTTAGCAGCTCACTAGAGTATCACAGAGTGTCCCTGCACACCACACAACGACACAAACAGTGGACTAACCTAGCCCACCCCTGCTTTATTCTACATCACTGCTTCCCTGATGTCAGCGTGAGAGGCAGAACAAAGGCTAAAAGGCACACGGTAAGTCAGTCTGACAATTATGCCCTAGGGAGAAAGTAGAGCAAATCTTAGCCTAACCATGGGGTTGAAAGTCCGTTTCTAGACAAGTAGGTCATAATGAAGGGATTTTTTTTTCCCCCCTGTCACTTCACGAAGGGGAGAAAAATATCTCTGGAATCAAGGTTGGGTTTGTTTCTTGTTTGTTTGTTTTCTTTTCTCTCTGTCTGATTCGCCAGCTTACAAAAGTTTCTGGAATTCCGAAAGTAACGTGAAACAGTATGTTTTGTGAAGGGGATATTGCAATTATAGTGTAATCAAAGAAATAGTCTTTGTAAGAGCTGCCACACAATAAGCATTGCCTCAGATGTACATTAACATCTGATGAACTTTACAGACAGAAAGTTTCTTTTTACTGCTCTGTAAAAATCTACTGAAAATGTGTTATATGTATGAATGCACTTTTCAATCCACTAGCCAGCTACTGACACCCCTAAATACCTGGTACAATTTTTACAACCAGGCAGATATAAACGAAGTTGTTACTATAATTTTGGGGTGTTTTTTTAAAACAGATTTTACGTGATGTCTCTTTCAGGGTTGTCCTTTATGTCAGCTGAAATTAAAGAGTTGAAGATTGCTGTCAAACAATTACACAGTCATTACCTATTTTCTTTGCACAGCAGCAAAATATTCAGCTGATATCTTAGAATAGCAGGTGCCTGCCTGTGTAACCAATGATAAAATCTTTTCTAGCAGTGTTTCAGTTTAGGACCTCAGGTCCCTTTATTTTGCTGAAAAATGGCAACAGGAAGTTGCCAGAAAGTCTTGTTTGCATTGCTAAAATGTTTCTGTCTGCTTTGCACTTTGGAGGCTCAGGGGATGTTAGGTTCAAAACAACATAACATTTTTGCAAGATGCCTATGTGAGTTAAGTAACGGTTCTACAGCCCCCCCCCCCCCACCCCCCCAAAAAACCGTTTGTTTTAAATTTTTTTTCCNCCCCAACTCCACTGAAAACCGTATGATTTAAGATTGCTTTCGCAAATACAGACAGTTAAAGAAGGGGGGTTTAGATATCAGCTTGTATTCCAGTTGGGGGTTTTGTTGTTTTTTTTTTTATTTTGTTTTGTTTTGGAAGAGTTGTCTAATTGGGGAAAACACTTGTAAATATATGTGTATTTAGATGTGTCAGGATAACCTGTTCACTTAATTAAAACTCTTCATAGGTCACAAAAGTCAGTTTACTGCGATATGTCGCTTACCCAGGGAAACCCTTTTTACTGTATGGAAAATATAAGTATCTTACAGCTTATAGAAACTAAGATAAAATGCGATATTTTAACATAGGCATTTGATGATTCCTCGTAAAGGGGTGTGTATGCATATATATGAATCCACATGTGCATATTTATATAAAAAGCGTACATATGCCAAAACTGTGTTCACCTATATAGTATCTCAGTTCACTGAAACTCAGTATATATTAAGTAACAGTTACTTCCCAATAATGCATTTCCCAATAATTCCAACTTAGAAAATTTAATGAGGAAGTAAACAAACTGAGTAAAATTTCGTATTTAATTTTATTTTCCATATTTTAAGGTGTGTTTATCTCCGCAACATATTTTCCTTATGTTACCTCAGAAAATATGATATGCAAGAATTAAAAAAAACCTAAGCCCTATAATTCATACCTAATTGCTAGATCAGATTTTTAGTAAGCTACAGTGTTACGACCGTTTTGCTTTGAACTTTGCTAATTGATATTAAGTTTTCAGTTCATTTTAACATGTAAGGTTTGAGGATATTTTAAGTTCAGGTGCATCACCATAGCTTTTAAAAATGAGCACACCTCTATCACACAGTCATCATGCTTTTTACACATGTATGTGAATGAGAGTAAAGGTGATATTTCGGCATTCAGCTTATTAATAAGTAAGTTCAGCTGTCCTTTATCTTATTAAAAGTAGAGAGTCATTTCATAGGGGTAATGCACATGCAGCAGTGCTACAAAAATCATACTGCTACTGTAATCCGACAGGTTGAGTCACAGTAAGTTTCAGTAGTTTTTCATAGCTTCATTATTTTTTCCCTTCTCTGTCATTTCTTTGTTACTCCTAAAAGAAAATGCAAAGATAACTCGATTTCTGATAATTAATGTGGTTCATCTGATCTCCCTGATAAACTATGTAACACACTAGGTTTTTAGAAACCACTTTTCAATAGACTTTTTGGTCCTTACAACCCAATATGAGGCCCTTGCGCATATTTTTTTGTGCATATTTTCAGGGGACAACAGTGTGAGTTGTGCATGTGGATCTGAAAAACTTTACGGTATTGCGCAGTTGATTTGAATACTTCTAATTCAGTTTTTTGCATGCTTATAGATTGTTAAGCCAGAAATCCTAAAATATCTGATATTCCTGATAAACAAGTATCTCCGAGGTCAGTCACAGACAATCTTCCTGAAGGCCTGCCTCTGTCGCTCCAAAATAAAACACAGCAAATAACATACAGAATAAACTTTATATTCTACTACATCCATATCTGTTTGGAGTGTCTAGACCAAAATCTATCTGTTACTTAACTGATTAATTTTGCAAGTATACATATATAACTGGGACTGGGTCACCTCTTGTAGTTTATGTGCGCATAGTTGCGGATTATTAAAAACTGCAAAAGCAGAATCAGTGTTTCTGAATTTTAATTATCTTGAATCACTTTAGACTAAAGATACTGTTTAATTAGTGATAAAAAAGATTGTCTCCTTCTTAACTTCTTTTAGCACTTACATAAAATCTCTTTGGAGGAAAATTGCTGTCATTTAAGTTCGTGGAAGACTTCTAGTAACACTAGCAACTTTTGTCTTTCTGAAAGACAGATTCCTTGTTCAGAAAAGATGATAACTTAGCAGTAAAAGTTAGCTTATAGTGAAAATAGGGCTTACCTTCTTGGGTAGGTGAACTCTTAGAAAGGCATTTGTACACGAGTGATTCCACTGAGGTGATGTCGATGGCTCACTTCAACAGAGTACAGCAGGTGTGTAAGTGTTTTGAAGACGAGGAGTTTATTGATTTGCTCGATAGATTCAGGTAACATTTGCTAGCTCATTTTTCAGGTTTGGCTTCATATGTGAACTTTTCCCTCCATTAAGGAACTTTAGTTAAAAGGAGCTTGCTTTTTATTTAAACACATGTATTTGAACTCTGCTCCATGAGACACTGGATTAAAAAAAAACCTCTTTAGAACTTTCTCAAAATATCATTTCATGTGAGCATTGGAGATCTCAATTTCTTCTTAACAGTATTTCTTCAGGTGATAGTAAGAGGCACTAGGTCAGTACCCTAAATATTAGGAGAAAATTTGACACTTTCAGTAGCCCCCTCACCCCCAGTTTAGAGCACATGTGCAGCAGCTGGATTGGCACAACAAAGTAGTATTGGCTCCAAAGGCACCGTTATGGACTATCAGGTCAATAATCCTTATGCTAAGAAGGATTTACATGATACAGAGTAATGGCTCTGTCATTTCTGAAGTAAAAATACACTTTTTAATGTCCATCAAAACACTGTTTCACACTATTCACAACAGAGATATGGTAGTTTAAAAAAACCAACACACATACCTTCTTCAAATAAAAGTTCACTTTTAAATGTTTGAATAAAATAAATGTTTAAATACTGTAGGTAGGCAGCTGCAGAATCCCAAACGGAGATTTTTTTTATAACATACTTATTACTGTTCTCAAATATTTTCTTCTTTGCTATACCAGAAGAATATAGGATATTTCCACCATATCTTCAAATAGCATTTTGACGATACAGTCCAGAAATAGGTCGGGCTTAGGGGGACTCTTGTTTGTTTTGTTTAATTTTTCTACTGTGTGATTTTATCCTACTTCAGGTTGAACTTTGACACAATTTAGCTCTTGTTACAAAAGTAAGTTTGAGAGTAAGGACAGTGGTCATAGAAATCCAAGGCTCTGATTTTTGTATTAAGTTATTTTTAATATATAATTCAATTTCTTCTGTTTTAAAAACACCCCACAAAATATTTAATAAATTTTCCACATTTTGGGAAAAAATATTTTCTTCCCTAACAGTATGGTTAACTCAGCTTCCATACAAGATATGGAAAGTCACCAAATCCTAGACAGAAAGAACTACCATAGCAATACAAATGAAGAGACTGAGTATACATGACATTTTCATTGTATCTCTAACATTTTATAAAATTAAACACCATTTTGAAGTATGGGTCTGATGGGAATCATCCTATATATAAGCATTCGACATTTAGTGAACAAAGTGCAACTGAACACATAAATCATTCCAAATAACATAGACATTTGGTCAAAAGAAACATATATTTAAGGTTCAAGTGTGTGGTCAAGCTACTTTATGGAAAGCCTTCCCATTATTTTTGTGAGAAACAGTACTGTCTACAAAAAGGGTTAAAGAAAATGCATTCTGTTGCATCTGCTTACTAAATCCCTTACTTTAGTAGAAATTCAAATTTTGTAAAGATTATTCGTTTTATTGATGCATATAATTATAATCACAAGCCATCTGCTGATTTGGCAGGCATGGTTAAAATTCTCTAACTCTCATAACCTTTCAAGTACAGTGCCCTTGGGACTCTATTTCACTTTTATATTTTGGAAAACATGTAGGGACAAACAAGAGAGGTCATCTGCCGAAAGTCAGACCTGTAACACATTAAAAGAATATGATCGTGATGACTGCTCCTGTTTTAATAACAAGGAAAGTATTTTCTATTTTATTTCTGACTTCAGGAAGGATTACACGTTTCCATCACGCACTTTGGGAATTTGAATTTTTTCTAGGGATTAAAGCTCTCTCCTAGCACTCCTGGGATCTGGGTTCCAAGTCTAAACTAAAAGAACAAATATTGTTCCGTTTGGTTGTCACAGGTGAATTAAACATATTTGACCTTGGCCTTAATTTTCCTTTTTACACAATTCCCATTATGTTTCTATTTGAAATGTTTTAACTGACACCCTTCACTTTTTTTTCCTTTTTTTTTTTTCCCCCCAAACTTGGTCATACTGAGTTTCACAGAGAGACATCTTTCACATATTAATTTTTTTCCCATGAAGCTCAAAAGAGCTTTTTAATTTTGAGAAGTACATACAAAAAGGCATAAAAAGAGTGGCTAACATTCTTTGCCCTAGTCCTCTAGATGTTTATGCCTGTATTTATATTAGCCTACCATCGACTGGGGATTAGCTACAGTTACAAATATTTAAAATATTCGGGGGTTTTGCCTATGAGAAGTCTTGTTCTCTGTTTTCTTGTGTCCTTCACCATGTTTAGCCAAGCTATTTTATACCTGACAACTTGTTCTTTGTTTTTGCGGTTGTTGTGGTGGTGTTGCGCTGCTGCTTCTAGTAGAAAACATCCACATGGGAAAAAAAAAATCTAGGAATACTTTCTCTGTCATAATACAAAAATGATCACTTTTCACCAAGTTGTAGGATATTATCAATGCTCTGAGTCAGGAAAAAGTGTGTTTTAGAGAGAAAATACATGAAGGTAGAAAAACTTGGTGCAGAACGGGATAGTCCAGAGACTTCCTGATATTAGCAGAAGGCAAAGACAATCAGCCCTCAACAGAGCTGTCTTGCTTAATGCTGTATTGATGTGTATCTCGCAGGAACAAAAGATGCAACTCTCACTTCTGTTTAATTAGTGTATCTGAAGGCCTGTATACAGCATGCATGCTGCTTTACTCCTTTTGGAGGTTTGATTCTCACCCCACACCCTCATTATGACAAGCAGGAGGGAAATGCACATGTTTGAAAGTGTCTTCACAGCTGAAACTAGGGAAACAGGCCGAGAGTAGCTCTGGTTTATTTCACAACCAATTAAGTATGACATCTGTTGAAACTCAGGAAATAAGTCTCCCTTCCCCCTGTTCATATACTTACTTAAGCTGCCAGTCTTTTGTTTGGATATGGTGAATTTTACCCATGACTTTTTTTCTTTGGCGTAAATACACGAAATAAAGAAAACAAGACATAATTTTGTGGTGGTTTTGGTTTTGGGTTGTTTTTTTTTTTTTAACTAGATTTCACTGAGTGCATGCGAAAAAGCCCTGCTTGGCACTCATATATCAAGCAAAAGATTGTGTCAATAATTCTTTGCCTAAACACTCACCGTACATACTGACAAAGAGGCACGTTTGCGGCAGGAAATATAGGCACAATAACATTTCCATTTTTGAAAATCTGACTCGTTGGCTCCCAAAGGCCAGCAAAAGTTGGTAGAAGGAATTTGGATTTTAATTTCTTTAATTTTATTGTTTAAAACTTGGCACTGAACAGAAGACACCAAATAGAATAGGGCATGTGGCACTATGTATGGTTAAAACAAACCAAAAAAAGAATTAAATGCAGAGCCACTGTCATTGGTGACATCAGGTTTCTCAAGTATACAGTAGGTCATAATAAACCAAGGAAGAAACACAGATCAGCTTAAATAACAAACTTAGACTGAAGAAAACAACTGTATTCAGTATCACGTAATAATAGCTCTATCTGAGAAACACTTCCTATTTATCAGACATCAATACGTGTGATGCTTTTACTTATCAGGGAAACTTTTAGTCCTTCATAAAATATTGTCCAATCCAAATATTAAAAATATTCTATTTCAGTTCATACTAACTGTTAAGAGTTCAGTTTCCCCTCTATTGTGCTTAGAACATGATTGTCTTCATTCTTCTGTATCTAGATAAAGAAATATTTGCCATATTTGACCTTTTTCTTTCTCTGCCTCTTGACACTGGATTCTCCTGTCCCTCCAAAGCCACGCTGCTCCTATCAAAGCTGTGGCTAACTCTCTTTTAATTTACACCATCCGCTAGTGCTCTCTTTTATTTGTCCAGCAGCTTCGTTTTGTTTGCCAGTTCTTTCCAACAAGGACTGGCATGGCCTTCATTCCTGAAGGATGTTTCCCTACTTTATTTCTCTTGCTATTTCAACCGTATTTTAAAATACAACTCAGAGCCACATAGCATACATGTTATTTAGGCTGTAAAATGCTTTTCAGTGATAGCTACAGGCTCCTTGTTTAGGAACCCTCTGGTGAAGTGTCCGTTTGTGCAGTGGAAGCAGCTAGACCTGAGCCAGTCATCCAGATTCCCTTTAGAGTCAGTGGAAAGAAAGAGATATTTCATCTCACCCTGAAGCAGATGTATGAAAAAAGTAACATGTATCACACCTCTACACGGCAGCAGAAATGCCTGCAGGTTGCCTACAGGCTACCCAGAGACTGTGGGAAGCAGTTACTACCTCAGAAATATATATCTACATTTCAGGCACAGTTAGGGAGGCAAATCCTGGTTTTCCTGTCCAGCCTACAAACTGGACTTGAATTCTTCTTACATCTTCTCTACACATAAAGTCATTATTTTTCTCAATTTCATACAAAACAAGATACGAATAATATTTTATGCTTTAGACCAGAAGTTTCTTCTTACATATACACGGCATTGATGAAATTCAGTGTGTGCTCAGATATTAATGGAGAGCAGAATAGCAAAAATGAATATTGCTGTGCAGATCAGAGGACTGAATTTTGCCCCTGAAATGTGATATTTACAAAAGGAAAGGAGGCAATTCCCTGCTTTGTTCTTGGAAGTCATATTTCCTCTCAGCAAAGAATTTCTTCTCTCAAAACTAACTGTTAAAAAATAAGAAGAAATAAGCTGTAAAGATTCATTTTGAAATGCAGTAGAGAGTTCTACATTAAACCAGTCTGATTTTTTAAACACTGCTGATAGAAGATTTTCCAGACTCAGCTCTACATTTTCTGTCTCCCGTTGGTCACTACTCAGACTCTGTAGGCACTTTCAGCGGTGCTTCTATGATTTGTCTCCTCAGGCTTTCAACACTGTTTCTCAAGTTTCAGGGTAGCAGAAGGATAGATTAGATGACAGGTTTGTGTTGTTTCTGCGGGTGGCTGCAGTGATTCAATGTTCCTCATGCTATCATGAAAAATATAAGAAAGTTTTCAGTTCAAAATTTCAGTTCCTATGCATACTTTGCATAGATTTCAAGTATTTTTCTATGTTTAAAGTAATCTGATGACAGAAATTTTGATTTTTAGAGGATTATTTATCATACCCATAGCTTTAGCACATAAGTGTGTTTTTTTAAAACAAATCTTTATCTTTCAAAGCCCTAGGGACAAGTTCTCAAAATTTCTGCAGATGGAGACAAAGTGCTTAAATTGCATTTCTAAGTGGGCAACCCAGAATTCCTTCGGGGATCAGAGCTGGATGGAGCTGCACTAAGTTGTGCTTACCCTTATGTAGCGGGTGGTCCCTACGGAACAGCATGTAGATACACTAATTCTACACTACCTTAATCTGTATCATGGGAGGCACAGGTTGGCCTTCGAAGTGGGGAGCCATAGCTAGGTCTCTGACAGTCCTTTGCCTTTTTTGAGGATAGCCACAGTACTAAACTCTGCCGTAAGATTATGCTCAGCTTGACCTAACTTTGTAACAATGAGTTTTACAAAGGGTTAGTAACTGCGTCTCCAGTAACACTTTCACAGATGAGACTCCAAGTCGATGAAAATCACACCCAAAATTGTGAGCATGTAAAGTTCATTATAGTATAAATTGATACCACTTCAATAAACATAACCCTTGAGACTGACTTAACATTTATCCTGAAAAGTTTAACCTGCTCACACATAATATTCTCAGTTTTCTTCCCCACAATCAACATTTTAGTGGCTGTCATTAAAAAGTGTCTTCTTAAATATCCCTAACACATTTTGAATAGCATAAATAGCTTTAGCCCTGAATATTTTGGGCCCAATGTTATTTATAGCAACAACTTTAGTAATACCACTTATTTTTAATGTTATTAATATGAATAATGTGCTACAGTTTTGTGATCACAGGGAATAACACTGTAATATTGCAGAAGTGCAGGTTGCTTTCAACCAATGAGTGCCAGACTTCAAAAAACGAATTCAGCATTGTGGATACCCATCACAACATATAGCTTGCTTCCCTATTTATTTGAGGGGATTTTGGTACTTATTTGTAGTTGCATGATGATCCCTACCTTTTAAATTTACAAGTTGCCTGGCTATTTTGATGGTATTTTAAAAGCAATGAAGTCAAGTTTTTAAGTACAGAAGATATCATGATTTTTGGCCCTAAATTTTTCAGAGACACCATTTGACATGTCTCATCCCTCCTGAACCTCCAAGAATGACCCTCACAGTAGGAGTATCATCAGCACAATAGGCTATTTAGAGAAGCTGTCTTCAAGTATCCCAGCTCCTTCTGTGTGCAAGTGAAGTCTGCCTCTAGTAGAGAGCTAATAAGACCTGTTGCTGACAGAGTTCCAGTGAAGCAGACTGCATCCCAGGAAAGAAGGAAACTCACTCCAAGGGTTAGGTTTTCCTGTTCACCAAATGGAGGGGACATGTCGCTGGCTCTCTTGTCTGCGGATGAAGAAAGTATCTTGAGAGCTTGGGAAAAGACAAGCTGGTAATACATGAAGATCTTCAAGTAGAAGGAGAGTGTTCATGCTATCCCTCAGAATTTTTTTAACATTAAGAGGAAGTGTGGGAAGAAGGAATAATCTCTTGAGCAGAGGGAGAATCTGAGATAAAATGGGCATTACATAATAACAGTTTTCCCTGGCCTGACCTGAGTGATTAGAGTTTTCTCTGAATCATTTAGACAAGTTAATGCACCTTCACGAAATTCACATAAAATTCCAAAACCAAGCAGGAGAATTACTTCTAATAGAGTAATAAATAAATACCTGCCTTTTGAAAGACCATAACCACACACCTTACATTTTCTCATTGCTCAGAGTGTCCAAGGTTGTCAATACAGCTTGCACAACTTAAGGTGCCTGAGAGAAACAGGTGGTTCATTACAGTAATGTTCAAAAGAAATGTTCATTTCCTAGATGACTATACAAGTGATCCCTTGAAATCCCACGGTGCTTTTGGCTTGATATTTTCAAAAACAAATTTATCATATTCTGAGCTGACAGTCCTGCAAGGTTAACCTGAATGTGGAAAGCTTAAGTTTCTTCCTTCATCATCATATTCCTGAAAGGAGGTTGTAGAGAGGCGGGGGTTGGTCTCTTTTCCCTAGTAACAAGCGATAGGACAAGAGGAAATGGATTCAAGTTACACCAGGGGACGTTTAGACAGGATATTAGGAAAAACTTCTTCACCAAAAGGGTTATCAAGCGTTGGAACAGGCTGCCTAGGGAAGTGGTGGAACCACCATCCCTGGAGGTATTTAAAAGACAGGTAGATGTGGTGCTGAGGGACTTGGTTTAGTGGTGGTTTTGGCAGTGTTAGGCTTATGGTTGGACCTGATGATCTTAAAGGTCTCTTCCAACCCAAGTGTTTCTGTGATTCTGTGATATTCAGAAGACTATATTCATGCCTTAAAACCAAATACCATTATCTCATGTGGCAGCTAGCAAGGAATTCAGCCTCAGGTAATGGCTTTGCGAACAGACCTGCTACAAATACAACTGCAAGTAGTTGAGCTTACTCTGATATAACATGTACACAATGGTGTTCCTTTGGTGTACAGTGAAAATTTACTTTCTCAGCTAACATTTACATTATCTTACCCCAAGAAAACCTGCTCAGATCAGGGCAACCTCCACATAAAAAATTTTAGCATAGAAACATGTTTTGAAGACAGTGCTTAGAGTCCTGCCCTCAGTTATATGAAAAGTAAACATGTTCTGATTGTTGACCCAAACAGGACTTCAGCTCTGTCACAGTGCCCATCTTTAGCCGTAGTCTTCATAGCCTCCCACAAGAAACTTGGAGTTGCTACTAGTCACTAACTGTAGGTGCTCACTGCTGCTCTGGAGGAGCCTGTGCTCTTACTTTCTTGAGAATAAAAGGAAGCTAGCTGTAAGTGCTCTCCCTGTTATTAAAGTTAGTCTTTTTAAATATCTCCCAAGTTTTATACAGCCCTTAAAAAGGACATATAAAAGTGATGTACGAGGATCACTCTTGATCTTACACAGATATAAAGAACAACATCCTGTTCACCCCAGCTAGAAAATGATGTGTTCTATTTACTTGCTATTGAATTTCTAGTTCATAAATCAGCAAGCTATCAATAAACATTCTCACCCAACAATCAGGTAAGAGAAGCTACATAGGTACACAGATCTAATCTTCCTTATATAAACTATTATGCAATATTACAAAAGATGAATTTTCATCAGCATTCATGTCCTTAGATTTCTAGTCTTGTTGATTAATTCAGTAACCTTGAGAACACAGTGTTGGCCTGAAAAATACGGGTGTTTCCATGAAAAAAGACATGAGAATGGACGGAGTTTTACGTATTTATTTTTTTAAACTGCTTTGAAATTCTTTGCACAACAAACCTCACCAATAAGTAAACAGAGCTCTAGCTACTGTGTTTGTCCACAGCTAGAGCTACAGATGAACACAGTGTAGTTGTGTGATGACAGGAACAGCTGACTCATTAGTAGAGAGCAGTGAAAGGTAATTAACCCTGGGAAAAGTACAGCTGCCATGCGAGCTGTTCCTTTCTGTAGGATCTGATTAGAAATTAGTGTTAAACCACTGATTCTTTAAAAAAATGTCATTGATAATTCACTTTCTCTCTCAGGTGTGGCCCCTAAAAGGGGCCTGGGATAGAACTAGTGTACAAAAGGTCTTCTATTTAAAAAGGCCTTTTCTGAGAGAAGTACACACCTGTTTGGCTGCTTCTGGACTTTTCTTAACCATGAATATTGTCCCAGCTTTGAACGTTGTGAGGACACCCTCCAAGTCTATGTGCAGCGCAGAGAATGCATTGTCAAAATGATTTAAGGTAGAACATTGTTGGTTGCCATTAACGGCGCCTTTAGTCAGGCTGATTATTTAGAAGTCATAGCTACTACTTCTTGTATCAGGACATAGTTCTGACGCAGGATGATGCAGACCTCTTCAAACGAAAACAAAAAACTGTCTCCTGGGGTAGGTGAGCACCACATATGAAAAAGAGGATTTCACCGCATATGAAATTAAGGCACAAAAGCCACCCCTCAGCCCACCTATATTCCTGCACACATCTTGGCATTTGAGGCACCAACAGAAAAGGCAGAACTCTTGATTTAATGTGACATCCAAACAACAAGCCAGCCTATTATATATATACTCAGACATCTGATACAGGCCTACTTATCAAGAATGACATAAATATCAACTCAAATAGCAAAATTTCATTAATGTGATATTGGAATTTCTAAACTGCGGTTTATTATTTACAGCTGTCATATCCAAAATAGTTTTTAATCATCTTAATTTGTAAGATCTTCTCACCAGGACTATATCTTTGTATACTGGTGTGATTAATCCCAAGTGTATGTGACTGCTTCCACATGCAAATAACACGTGTTATTGAGGTCCGCAAGAGTGTCCTGGTTGTTTTCAACAAAGCCAGGCTTACACTAGGGAGCCTGAAGGGAAACTGTGTTTAAAGTGATAAAGTTTGTAAGACATGTCTCCATAGAAAGATTTTTTCCATCTTGCTTGTCAAATTTATAGTGATAGGATGGACAATGGATTAGTATTATTTACCAATATAAAATAATATTACAAAGATACATTTTTGCAGTGTTATTTTTAATTCAGTATTTTTTAGCGATACAATGAGCCATTTCTTATCACACATCTAATACGCCCACAGTGAAAGAAACTTTTCTGTTTCAGTTTCTTTAAAATTAAATACAGTGCTTGCTGGGTACAATATTTGAACTTAATGTTACCACAAACACACACACATATATACATGCACATAAAATTATACATACACCTATAGAGATACATATACACACACCTTATTAACATTTTCAACATTGAGAGTGAAAACATTCAAAGCAAAACAGTTAAAGATATTTCCTAGGAGAGTGTTTTCTCTTTATAAGAAAATAAGTGAAACAGATTTTTAAGATAAAGACCTGACATGCCAAGAGTGCAGTTACCTCTGGATTACCTAATACGTTGAGAGAGAAAAGAACAGAAATGCATTTTGAATTATTTTGCCATTCATCATGCATTAGTTAGTACCCATTCTTCTCAGAATTGTCCTTTTTTATTTGTTTATTTTTTCTTAGTATAAAAGCTCGAAGAGAAAGAGGAAACATTTTTTTCTTGGAAATCCCAAGTAATAGTTCCCTCTTGAAGTATCGGGTTGAGTTTCAGAGGAAGTGAAAGCATGAGCAGGCTATTAAATTGATGAACACAGGAGGATGAAAATAGTATTAACTACCTTAAAGCACGGTTAGAAATGCACAAAAGCACTTCACAGTGCTTTATGTCGTTATCCTCATTTAGCTGAAAGGGGAAGAGACTTGCTGAAGGTCACAGAATAGATCAGTGGCAGAGGCAGGAAGAGAGTTCCAGAATCCCTTTTCTTCCAATTATTTGCTCAATCGTGGTGCCTTCTGTTTATGTCTATCACAGAAGACAGGTGCCATTTTAGGAAATAAATTTTGCCCCACTCTAGAATCATAAAAGGCCCTGAAAAGAGAATTTAAACTGCCATCCACTGACCTCTTAGCATAAGTGTGAACTGAACACCCTTTTCCTTGTTCCACACACCTGATCCAAACATTTGTTAAGCCTTTTCAGACAGGGAATCTGTCCCAGTGATCATTTTAAATGCACATTTTTGTATCTTACAAATATTAGTCCATGTTTTCCTTACTTTAATTTTCAAGGTAGTATTTTTGTTCTTGGTTTATTTTTCCCTGTGCTCTTCAGCACATTCCCAGGATCTTCAAGGCAGTGCAGTAGTGAAAGCAAGCCCCATTATCTTCAGCAGTTAGCGTCATTACAAGTCTTTTAGATGGTGGCAGACTGTGCTTCACATGGCACTCTTGAAGTTAATGAACATATGTGATTTGCATGTTGAGGGAAGGCACACTTCTTCCCTTTGTGTGACTCCCTTTCTTGGGACATGTCTGTGATGCTTAATGAAGAGAGCCTGTTGTTCAGAAAGGGGAGGATGAATGCATAGGTTATCTGAATGGTAGTTATATTTCTTTCTATAAAAATAGTTTGTATTTTTAGTTCATTGTTCCTTTTGACTCCATGTTGGAGAATGTTCAATGAGCTAATTAGCCATGGCTTTTGTCCAGCATAAGAATTGTGATGTCCTAATTCTGGCTATTAAATCAGCCCCCAAAAATTTGTCTGGAGCAGTCAGAAATCCCAGGGAAGAAATATAGTAACCTAGATTAAGCCTGTAAGTAGTTGAGAAGTGACCACTTTTACTTACTCTAATCAGCTCCAGTACTTCTGCGGAAGTTCAGTGCAACTGTAACAGCACCCCCATAAAATTGTCCTTCAAACCCACCGATTTCTAGCCAGCCTGCTTATAACGGTACAAGGACTGTGGTGGCTAAACACCATGCATATAACAATACCAGCACTGGACCAGAATCTTCCTGGTGCTGAAGGAGGCTATAACAGAATATTTAAAATACTATCGCTCGTTTCACTGCCCTTAGTTATCCTGATCTGTGTGCTCAGGCATCTCCCACTGGCCTCAATCCTGCAACTACTAAGCACCCCTTCGATGCGCAGAGCGTGGTCATCTTTTGCTGGAGTCAGTAGCAGTCCCCCCACACAGACTGCCTCACAACGGAGATGACTCCATGCAGGAAAAGTCATCCAGGCTGAAAAAGAGTAAACATGTTTCAAAAGAAAACAAACCCTGTGTTCCAGAGTCAATGACGCATGCTCTTTGAACTTTCTTTTAAAATTGCTCTGAAATCATAAGGTTGTTATGGTGTGGTTTTACTCTAAATAATGCATATCATTGTAGCACAAGCCTTGAAGTTAAGTGGCTACTTTAATGAAACATAGTTACCATAGTTACCACAGGAGAACAGAGAATAACTTTTAGTTCTTTTGAAGCTATGAATTAGTTTAAAAAGAGGAAAAGGAATAAACAAGCATGCAGAAGTTTATTATTTGGCGTTTCATGCCTGATCAACTCTAAAAAAGAAAAACTCCCTGGACTAGGGCATTAACATTTTCCTGCTGAAATCTATAATTGCCCATCAACAAACACAAAATCACATTTCAACTCTTCAGCATGTCTGTTTCCATGTGTTTTCTTTTCCTGAGTCAGAGAAGAAACAGATTTTTCCAAAGTTCTGCTTTCAGCACTTTGTTAATAACTGACATTTTACAATATCTTGGTTGCTAAAAAAATAATGTCCTGAAGGCAATAATACATTGCTAAACACAACTCATGAAATCTGTGGTCTAGCTCTATTATTCATTATAAACGCTATCTTAAGGCTGATGAGAGGGAAATGAGAATTTATCATAGTGAAGATGTCTTCTAGGACCAGCTTCATTGTTTTTCGGTTTAGCGTTGAGATGTGCTCTATCCCTGAAGTGTTAATGGAGGTCACTGCTGTTGCTCTCCTTTACTGTGTCAAAGCAAAGGAGTTCCTACATAGTTGACTATTGAGAAACAAAATGATGTTCTTTCCAGTATATCACCTTCAGCTTATGAGCCTCTAGAGCAGCAGTGATTAACAGGACTTTTACAAAGTTTCTGTGTAGTTACAAGGACAGCTTCAATCTTCTGTCATTTTTTTGCATTAGCTATGATTATGCTTTTACCACCAAAATGCATTTATTTTAAAGGTAACAATACAGACTCAGAGAATAGCTTATGTTTCATCTATATTTATCAGCACTCACTGTACATTTGTGTCTTCATTACCAGGAAATATTAAGGGACATTGTGCCATCTATTCCTGTTTACAGTTTATTATGCAGAGATAGGAAACACTTAGCATGTAAAATGAATGTAGAAATTATTCCTGGATAGAAACACGGACATTTCCCACTCGTTGGCTCTTTCTCCTCCATCACCGGATCAGAGTGTAATTGTCAGTAATCAGGCCTGCTTGCTGCTGATAAAACCACTCTGAATGCTAGCAGCCTTCTTTGTGTGATGACTCAATTATTCCAGAAGTGCCTCATCAAATCTGCCCCATCAGCTGGGCTAATAAATAAGGAGAAGAAACTGGCCCCCCAAAGCAAATTATAAATCCATTTGCATTAACCATTTCGCTGGTCCATGATCTAGGCAGAAATAAGCATGGCAGATTGTGTTAAGCTTATTTGAATATGTTTATAATGTTTATAGCATGCAACCTTTTTTTTTTTTTTTACAAGGTGTTGGAATTATTGGTCATGAATAGCATCTAAATGCATTTATGTTAATTACAGCAAAGCCTCGGGCATCTTTGAGGGATAGTTTGTTGCTTAAATCAGGTGAAAGTTAAACCCTTCTGCTAGGCAAAATATGATCTTGCATAAGGCATTGGAATTACTTCTATGTTTAAAAGAGAGGATAAGTGCAAGGGATGTGTTTTTACAGGTACTGGAAGGACAACCGCCTGTGTTACAAGGCTGCCTTGTACTGGTAATGTGACCTCCTGCTCACCTCGGGGTACAACTAAGTAAGATAAAGTTTAGCCTTATAGTTGGGAATGAAAATGCCATAGTTGAAGCAGCAATAATTCTGTTTCGTATATACTCTGCACCTCATAAAACAAGTGCAAAGGGGAGTACTCTGCCCCAAGGAAATTCCTTTCAGAAGCTCAAATAATACAGAAAAGATGTTTCTGGGTAGACTCCTTCAGATTTCCAAGGCTGCCCATGTGCACTGCAGTGAGGGTATCGAAGCGAAGCCTCAGAAGACCAAATGAAATTAATTTGTTTACTCATGTGCTGAACACTACACATGTGCTTAAGGGTCTCACTGAGGTGACCGATAAATTTGTGCAGAACTTAATGTGTAAAGTTATGTACTTCAGCCTGTGCAGGATGAATATCTGACTTCAGTCAAGAGGAATCTTCAGTCATTTGAAATTTCATCTTTTGCTTTCACGTATTTTTTTCTCAAACACTAAATAGGTTGGGTCATTTTATCTTCAGAAAGAGAAATCATTGTCACTGTAGAAACATGAAAAATTTTCAGGGATCATAACAGTGAGCGCATCAGATTTTGTGTCTTTAGCTGTTACTTCTATTCTGAGTTAACAAATCACAAACTGTTGTGATAGTTCATTTTCATATTTGCAATATACCAACTAGTGATGTGGTAAATGAGAGAAAATCAAATTCATGCATTGGAAATTATATCCATTATGCTCAAAAAAAGTTCTTAGGGGTCTTTTACAGACGTAGTACAGCCTTGTGTACTGCAATTCAGACAAAGAAAACAACCTGCAACTTCTGGTGGGATAATTTTTACCTGTAGAATACAGATTTTCTCATTATTAAATCCTGAGGAACGCTCTAGTAATCTGACCAGAATGAGTGGACTTTCACCTATACACAATGTGTCAACAAGAATGGTTGCTTGAAGGGATTTATCACACACATCTGATGTTGATGTTCGGGGCCCAAACAGTGATTCACGTCAGTATCCCGGTATGACTCACGGACCTCAGTAGGATGGCACTTCAGAGTCAGTACAAAACCATGTTGTACTGGAAATGGTTATAAACCAAAGAATGAATTGCAAATGTTCCAGGTGGCTTCACTAAACCATTGCATTGACAAATCAAGCAACTCATTTATCCCATCCTTGTGGGTTTATAAAGTTTATTATTCTAATTGAATTGAGGTATTGGTTGAAAAGGGCAGAGGTTTTCTTTGTAGGAAGGCAAACTTCATGTTCAGGATTAAAAAGTTCTGTTCAAACATATAGGGAGTTGAAGTGTAGGCATAATTTGCCGTCTGTAAATCCTTTTGAATTCTTTACTAAAATGGACAAATAAGTTAATGCAACCTATGAATACATAGGGCCAAATGAAGATACGTATGGACTTATGGGGAGTGATCCCACCAAAGAACTTTGGCTGACAAATAAGTTAGTTCTACCTGATTTCCATCAACAATGATCTTACCATCAAAGTCACCAGTAACCTAGATGGGTGTTCTTTATGGGCTTTTGAGGCTGAGATCTTAATTTTTCCAGTTGGCATTGCAGACTTCTATCCACCCTTCTCGCAATGCTTCAAAATTTGACCCATGATTAATTTTATAATTCATGGAATATACTAAAACAAAGTGCTTCTCAGTAACTTATTGTATCAGATCTCGATGTTACTGTGAAATCAGCACTAACTCCTGTTTGCTACCTGAAGTATCAGATCCCAGTACTTATATTTGAAACTTAAGTTGCTTCTTGGAGCATGGACAGGGATGACGCACAGCTTATGTTCCATTAGGGGTATGTCACATCCCATGACACAGCATAGTCCTACACACCCTGTTTATAACATGACAGATGCATGACATTGTATTAGACTTTTTATGAAACACCCAATCTTCGAATGTGGGTACTCACCCACGAATCAGCTGTATGGCAGCCAGCACTCTGTTATGTGAAAAAAACAGAAAATACCACATTTAAACTTACTAACCAGCAACTTCTGTTGTAATTAAACACAGAAGAGGGGTTCAGGTTTTGTGCTTATATAAAAGTCTTGCTTTTGTCCTACTATAACACTCCTGCTTTACAAAGATTGCTGATGGTTTTGCATGCAAGGCAGATGGAAATAAAATAGCAAATGCACTGCCACATGTAGTTTTCCAGTACAATTTTAAAACCTCCCTCCTAGCCCTGACCTAACCCAGACTCCTTTTCTCAAAAAGGAGGATTTTCAATGTATTAGCTTATTAAGGCAAGTTAAATGTGAAAAGTTTTGTATATTTCCCTGTCCTTTGTGCACTTTTCCAAGTGGATCTCAGCTGTGCTGTCTTAACTCTCGGTCCCTTAGGATGAGAGAGACAGCAGATGGGGTTAGGGCAGAGGGCTGATGCTTCTGACAGCAAACGGCCTGGTTGTTGAGTGGAAGCTGTGAGCGTCAGGAAGCTCTTTTTCCCCAGAGAACCAACTAACCACTGAAGAAAGTTGAAAATGAGCCCTTTGAGAAACGCTATTAAAAGTAGTAAAAAATTGCAATTGTGCAGATGATGTGCTGCTGTGTGCTTATTCGGATGCTAATGAGTTTGACATTAGGGAACTCAAAGGGTTTACAGCTACTCCCTTATGTGATTTAGTTCTTTATTGGCAATCTTTGAGAAAATAAATGAAAAATATATTGCTAATAAATACATAACATGATAAGATTTTAGACAAAAAGCTACCAAGTTTTAGGCTTTAGAAAGAGCTTTGTTCATGATTGTAGCTATTCTCGGAGATCTTTTGTTTTAGGTTAGTGTCTTTTGAACAAAGAGGAAGAAGCAGGTAGAAAGCTTGAAGACTCCTTTTGTATTTTTTCATGGCTGTTGAAATAGAATAACAGGGAAAGAGACCTTTGAGGATAAACAACGTCTTTTTCCAGCAACATATTGGCTCGAAAACTGCTTTAAAAAATCTTTTTGGTATCGGGATGTTTTGTTCTGGGTTTTCTCCCTTCTTTATCATCTTGCATCTGTTGTTTGTTCTGCTGCTTAATAAAAGCGTATTTATTTTAATTAAAAGTTATTCATGGGATGCAACTAATATTCTATCTATCGGGACTCAAGCAGAAATTAGTCACTCTGTAAATCCTAGCTTCCCTGAGAATCTGTTTAGAATGAGCCTTTCTGATTTCCAAAATGTAACGTTACAAATTTTACTGACAAAACTTCATAAGATATCATTAAATGAATAGTTAAGTTTTACCTTCAAGTTCCAAAACTTTATCCGCCAACTTTGTCATAATTGGAATATGTTGAACGAATAGGTCTGTTTTACTAAATACACTGGATACTATTTGAAAAGGACCTCTGAAGTTGCAAGTGATAGTAAAAATTTTATATTTTGGTCACCGGTGGCAGGAGTGATGCTAAAATAAAGCCTGCCTATGACTGCTCATGGTCAGATTTTTGCAGGTTGCAAATGCCTACAACTTTAAGTGTTTGAAGGGTTCGGGTATTCATTATTTCTGAGTACAAGGCTCTCAGTACTTTACACTCAGATACAAACTTCTGCAGCTCTTCTTCCCTCACTGTTACTGTTGATTTAGCAGGAGTTTCCTCACAGAGAGGAATAAAAATTGAGCATGAGGAAATGTCAAGGATTTCCTTCAGTTTGCTTATGGTGAGAACAGTATCAGTCTGCCAAACTTCAAACTCTGATATTCAAAATCAGAAAAAAATAAAACCGAGAGTTTTTCTGCTATTATTATAATATTTTAGAACGCTTCTTATTTATTTCACATCATGTACTGAACCATCTTAGTCAGAGAAGTTCTAATGGAGTAAAACCATTTTACTAAGGATTTCTACATATAGAAACAGTATTTTTGTCTGTGTAAGAAGAAACTTAGAGCAGGTATATTTCATAAGCTGTTGGAAAGCGCATTAACAATGTAAAGAAAGTACCATAGCAAAAGAAAAATTGGTATTCTTTCTGCCTTTTAGAAGCACCATTGACGTCTCTATACTACATCTTTGAAAAACCGCACAAGAAAAAAATGCATCTGGGTTATCTGTCCATTTGATTTAAACAGTGTCCTCTTTCAGCTATGTTTTAGTTTTAGTTTTCTGGTTTTTTTCTTTTTTCAGAGAATGAATTTCAGGAATATCTGTTAAACCAGGAAAGGCATCTTGGGCTGAGTGAAGAATTTGGTCCTTGGGAATCTGCACATATTTTCACCTGGAAACACACAAAGGTAGGCTAATTTATTTACCAAAATTAATCTGAATCAAAATATACCTCTATATTAGTACTAGAATACTATGTGGTTTCATGTGTAGCGTCTCATGCACTGTGACTATTTTTCTTGCATAGCATCTGCTCTTTTAGTAACAGCAGTCTTCAACAGTCAGGTGCAACAATATTGAACTATTGAAAGAGATATAAATCTTTATAAATACCTAGAAATTCTAGGCTTTAAGTTTCAGAACTACATTCTGTTAGCACGACATACTGATAGGAACAAATCTTTGAATCTATATGACTCCAGGAGTGAGAACGTATTTCATAATGCACTGCTTAAATCTGAACTGAGAGGGATGGCTTATTTGTGAACATTTTTTATAATGCTTATTGAGGGTTTTTTAGCCATATGTCAGTTGGATCGGATAAAACCTTTGGTTTATTTGCAAAAGATCTCAAGGGGTCAGAGCATTTTTTTATTTTTAAATATTGACACTTTCTTTCTTATTAAAAAAATTATTTGGTATATAGTAGCCCAGGAGAAAGTGACAAGGTATTGAACTACGTCAAAAATAAAAATCCAAGAAAAAAGGCGTCAAGAAAGTAGGATCACACATCAGCTTGTGTTGCACTGCATTTCAGCATGGAAGACTATATCATTTTTCTCTAAATTTAAAAAGCTAACAGTTGCCCCTTAATTTCATAAAGCTGTGACTCTGCCCTCTAAAGCCTTGGTAAAGCAGACTAATAGAAATACTTGGCACACGTTGATTACCTAAGGGAATAATAGAACTATTTGCTGTAGTCGTTTGGCAAAAGGACATAAACATATGGCTTTGGTTTATATTCAGCACTGCCAGTTGTGCAAAGTTGCATGGATGAAGTATACAACAGCAGTGACAACTCAGAAATCAGAATTGAGAATCAAAATAAATCATCCTCATTTCAAAGCTATTCAAGCTTGCCTCTGATTTAAGGCTTATTTTGTCATCTCATATTTTCAAGTAGTGACTTCAGTATAAAAAACATCTAGTTTTCAAAAATATTTATACCGTTCAAGCACACTATAAAATGCCAAATTGTCAATGATTTATATGTCTTATAAACATGCTTTAAAGTTAGCATTCAGTAGATGTACTTACTTATTTTAATTCCTGAGAAATTAATACTTCAGAACCAATTATTTCCATGTTATTCAACTTTGTCCTAGAGAAATCAGGAATAGAATTGTGTAAACTGAAGTGAAAGTTTAAAAAATGAAGATGAGATGACTCTTTCATTAAGAATAATCAAAATCACAAACCAAGGCATATTTTCAGTAACAGTCTTGAAAAACATCTACCTTGTAATTTATTTTTTTCTCCTTCCTGGCCACGAACATGTTATTAAAAAGAAGAAAAAGAAGAAGAAGAAGAAGAAACTTCAATCACAGTACAAGAAATATTCCTAAAATTTTGCCTCTGGATTTTGGATTTTTTTACTGCCAGTAATCAGAATATATAAGCTTTATCTAGAATTCGTTGTATGTGTACTTTGTATTTCCTTCTCACCATCAGTCTGCCATTAATACTTCATATTAAAAAAAAGTTATTGTAGAATGTCAGAAAGATGCACTCGGCACAGATATCTACACAGACAGCCAAACAGTGTTCTGCACTTCCAGACAGGCTGTAGAAAATCTTGTTTTCAGAGTTATTTAAAAAGATCTTTTCTCTTTCTGACAATATTCCCTTTTAATATGCTAGATTCTGAAATGAGTTTTGAAAAGAAACATTAAAATATGAGTACCAAAAGCACCGAAAATGTTGCTCTGAGGGTATTATTTTTTGCAGGGAGAGGCACACACAGTGTCAGGTCACTTTGGGGCACAGTACAGCACAGACATGTTTGTAGTGCTTAGCAGTGTCAGACTTTGAAGTTTGTGGCTTGTATTTGAGACTTGAAGGTGGATTTGTGTGGTTTAAAAATCATCGAGGTGTTTTTTTTTTCCTGGCTAAGTCCATTAGTCTAGTGACAGATGTAGCTGTTGCCTCTACACAAACTTAAAGTAGTTTACAAAATAAAAATAGTAGAGAAAAGCTATTCTTTTTTCAGACCTTTCAAAATCAGTTGAGGCTTGTTCTAGAAGTTGTTTGCCGAATTTTATTTTGAAACAGATGTAACTTTTAGTTAGAAAATCACAATAAAATGTCAACTTTTATAGTCTTTGCCTCTAGAGTGATAAATTGGAGATTTCTTTTCCTCTAGCTAGTTAAGTAAAAGGAAACAGGCTGCCACTCCAGCAGTGTGAAATGCATGGAAAGTCATGCTTGTACAAAGATTACAATAGAAATTAGAAAGTGCACAGCTCTTACATTACCTCTTTCCAGGAGGTACAATTTATTTTTACCTATTTCAGCAGCACTGGCTTCCCCAAGTCATAGTTTATTTCAGAGTAACGTGCTGTAAAACTATCTTACCAAGATGGTAATGTCAATTTAGTTTCTGAAATTCAGAATTACAAATGTGCAAGTAAACTGAAATAGTTGTTATTACTATTACTGTTACTATTATCATTTATTGCACATGCCCTATTTTCAGCTGTTAGTCATATTCTTGGAACCCATTATAATATCAGTACATGCACATGTGCACAGACAGACTCCAGGCACACAAAAAACCAAACTCAGAGCCAAATTCTGATTCTCTCGCTCAGGGAAGTATTTCCAGGTGCTGCTCTCGAGTCCGATGACTGCAGTGGGATGCTACAACCAGAAGATGCCAGGAACTCTGAAATAGTTTGCTCAGAAAATATGGTTGCTGCTATTCCACTAGTAAATTCATCTGGAGAAATACGGATAGCCTGTAGCAGTCACAGAGCAAGTTATTCCATTTTCAGCCAAGCAGAATTTGTTCTATTGTCGGGGACTCCAATCAGCTTTCTGGGATCTAGTTATTGATTTACCCTTAAGTCTCAACCAATATTGAAGGAAAGGTGGAGGGAGGATCAAACCAAAATTCTCCGAAGTCAGAGAGAAAGCAGTAATAAACTTAGCAAGATTTGTTGGAACATGCTTTCAGAAAATAATTCAACATCAACATCCTTGGTAAATTTCCATATCACAGAAATATGGTGTAACTGAAGCAATTCCAAGGCAAGCATTCATTGCTTATCCTGCTTGCCTCATGATTTGGGACTGCGTAGCTGCTATCGCGCTGTCGTCGTGTTTCTGACTGTACATCTCCCACTAATTTTTTTGAATCCACTAGGTAGTTTCAACTAATTTTGAAAAGAAAATGTTCAGAAGGGTTTTAAACCCATCAAATCAGAGAATCTAGGTAAAAGACATGAAGATAAACTGGATTATATTCCAGTATTCACTTGTCATTATTCTTGTGAGGCTTGCCCTTAAAAAACATGTGACTGCAACCCCCAATAAAATTTTCCTGGCAAGCATTTAGGTATTAACTTGATCATCATGATGGCTAAAAAAATTAGTAGTAAGACTTCATGTGAGGATTCTGTGCAGACATGACCTTTCCATTTATTCCTTATGGCTTCCTGTCTCTAAGCAACACATGTACTGGAAGGAGGGCTGACCATCCCTGGCTTTGAGAGCATGAAGCACTTTCCAGAACCCCTCCAATCTTCACAGTACATAGTAGTAATAAGATACGTCCCTCCCATTAACACCTTGATAACAATTACCTCTAAAAGCTTTGGCTGGAATTTCTCACTTAGAGTTTAATTCTTTTGATGTTCCATGGGTGATTTAAAAGTTTGAAAACTTCTTATTTACCATGTGTGGCTGTAATTTCATGTAAAACAATCACTGTATAGACAAAAATCGTAAGTGAGAAACTTTGTTCACTTTTTTCAGTATCAGTCAGTCTCTGAAAGAAATACCAAACCCCAGAGATATTATATTAAAATTTTGAGCAAGAGAGGCCTTTTTTTGCCAAAACACTTAAAAGATTTCACAGTTCCATTCAGTTGCTTTTATATAATTTTCAGGTTAATGCATGGGACTTTTTGTAAGTTAAGGTGGTTTTTACTCCACACAGACATGATGATTATTTTAATATGTAGTATGCACCATATATTATAGTCCCATAAATTTTATGTTTGAGTTGATTAAACATCTCTCATAGTTTCAAATTATTACAAGGAAAGAAAATCAATAGAAAAGTCACCTGCATTTATTTTATTGTTGCTTTTCACTCATTGTGCAGTTTTTAAATATTCATCACAATGCAATGCGCTATTTGGACTAAAGTAACTGCTGTTCAGTAGAAGCAGTGGACACTTTTTGTTTCATAATTAAAAGAGCAGCACTGTGATTGGTGTGGTATTTATTATAAAATGATGACAAAGGAGTACCAGTGGTTTTAATAGTTTTAGCTTACAGGAGCTGTTGTTAATTTTGTCTGTAGAGTTGCAGGTGAAATAATGCACAGTGGATAAATAGTCTATATTGGTTTAACTGAACATAATATATAGTGTGTTCTGGAGTTGTTTGTCTCAATAGACTATAGTAATCAAAAGTAATGAACCTATTATGTGCAGGACCTTGGAGAGCATAGAATGGCAGTAAAAGTGTGGCACATAAAAGGTTTATTAAAGGAAATTAAAGTCCATCATTGCCACACCTGCTCCCCTATTATAAGTCTATGGCAGGTCAGTGCCTTCAATCACAACTCAGCATCAGAGAACAGAGCCATGTTTCCCATTACCATTGCAGTCACATTGCAAAAACTCATTCTCCAGGTTTTAAGGATAGTAACAAGTAAAGGTTGCCATCAGCCCCGCTATGTAAACACAAGCCACTTATGTTCCTTCCCTGCTAATAATCAACATCAGATGTAAATTTAAACAGAGAAAAGATATCATTGTCTGTCTTTGAGATGCATTTTGATCAATTTATACTTTCATTTCAGATACCACTATCCTGTGTTCTAGAATTAGGCTTCTTCCAATACACCAATACCCTTTTCAAATGTTTGTGTTCTCTCCTGCAAATAGGTATTTTGATTCCAGGAGCTGTATAAAATGTGTAACCATATATAACAACAAACAGAAAAAAAACCAGGAAATTATTTTCTCCCCTAGAAAGGCTGACTTTACTCTTTTTCTTTCTCAGGTCAATTTTGTCATATTCTGCAATGTTCTTTCAGATAAGACCTTCAAAACGTCTCAGTTGTCTGAGTCATATAAAGCCAAAAATAAAGCATCCTCAGATATTCATACCCTATAAATGGAAGAAGGCAAAACCAGAGCTTCTTACATCTTCCCTCAGTGGGGCAAATCAGTTCTGCTGATCCTCAGAAAGGAAGAGTGAAATAATAGATACGATCTTCTGTTGATGTCGCTTTTTATCTTGCGACCTTTGCAGGGAAAGATGCCAGGCATAGGCAATTTTGGTATACACAGAATGCATCTACTTATTGCCCAACACAGTTATACAAATCAGATGTTGGTGTCTGCATTTATTCCTGCATATTGATCTGCAGAGGCACATGAGAGTTGCTTCATCTACAGTATGTTTGATCATCACCACTTTACAAGCAGGGAAACTGAGATTCAAAGCAAAGATAGTAAGATACTCCCATAAACCTAAGAGAATTCCAGAGTTCCTAATATTTCACCTAGACATAATTTTCTCATGAGAGAGTTTTCCTTACATAAAAATTAAGAGTTACTTTCAGAAAGAAGAGGAGTTTGCTTCTCTGGACATGGTCAAAATTACACTGTTGTACAATCTGCTGTATGTCACTGCAGCTTTCCACACCAGAACATGAAATTTTAATCCCTTTGAATTTCAGGGGTTTGTAATAAAATCAACGGGTTGAAAACATGCCCCTACAATTATAGGTCTGTGCCAGATCCAAGACTAGAAGAGGCATATTTCCAGTGCTGGTTTAGATATAGCCAAAAGTGTCATGAGAACATCTGATCTTGAAAGTTCTCCCTTATTTCAGTTAGAAGTCTTACAGCAACAGCTGACTTTTGGGGAGAGGGGAGGTTGAATTTTTTTTGGTTGGGTAAGGTTTTTTTTTAAGTGAAACGCAAACCTGAACACACATTCTCCCAAAAACTCATACAAAACTGTAAGTGTCTCTTTGACCAAAACTTCTGTAAGAAGTAGTTGATTAAGTGGTGAAGTATTTCAAAGCTGTGCATGTGCAGTTATGCCCACGGAAGCAAAAGGGTTTCACTTGTTAAAGATGAAGTCAGAAACACAGGTTCTAACACAGCTATTAAGGTATGCTTCGGTTACAACAATAATGCAGGGTGCCTGTAGGCACTGTGACTTTCTGGGACCTTTTCTTCTAGGGGGTGGATGCTGAAAGCAACAGTCATAGAGCACTGCTGTTTCTAACCTGATGCCTTCAGCTAACACCTGTAGACTTTGTCATTAAACCTTACAGAGTTACTCATAACCATCACTTTATTAAACAAATCTGTATCGTTAAAGGTATCTCCTAGGTATTTATTAGATATTCACAGATGGCTTTTTATCTCTTTGACAAGATTAATAAGGCATGATTATTCTTCTTTCTATTACTGTCTAGCCTTTGGAAATGTGAAAAAAAAAGCTTTGGAGACTTTTTTTTTCTCAATGGCAAGAGGAATGAATTAAAGACTTTGTGTTAATATTACAGATGGATGCAGATGGGGAAAATAAAAAGCTGCGCACACGCTCAAAAGGAATCAAGGGTGAGTTAGCAAGCACGTTCCATGACCCTGTGCCCAGCACACCATGAAATATGATAGTTCCTGTGCACAGTCCCGAATGTGCAGTAAGAGAGTGTGTAGCTTCCTTAGGGCTGCTTTTTTAATCAAGGCAGGACACAGACTGCTGGCATTAAGAGGCACGATGTTATTAGCTATGATTTAAAGAAAAGAAGAAAAAATCTACTCTCTGCTATTTTCTTTGAGCTATTTCTCAAAGAAAATAAAGGTTATGCTTTTTATTATGCAAACAAAGATTTTCCGTAGGGAGGAGAGCTAGACAATATTGAATGGATGCTTTCAAAATAATGTACAAAACTTTGTCTTAGCCAACTGAATGATTTTCTGCCTACTGCCATTAATTATCTGTAAATTAACTGTGTAAATGGTCCAGAAGTATATTTACTTTAATCAAAAGGTGCAGGTGTATGCAGCAGAGGAGAACTCTGTGCTTTTTTTAAGTGCTGGTGCTTATGTTTCATTTTGCAAAGTTATGACATAGTTGTATTTCCCAGCTATTCCTCTCTTTTTGTAAGGAACAGATGGAAATGCAGTACTGAGAGATAAACAGGCCCTTAATGATCTCAACATCTGGAAAACATGATTGACTAGCAACACAGCCCTTCCAGGAAAATAACTTTTTATTTTAATTCATAACACTTTTTGTGACTCTTGATAATGAGTGAAAAATGGAGATACTCAAAAATAAATGTCAAAGTTCTGCCTGTTCTGTGAACAGTTTTCCTTATGACTATTTTCAAAGGTGCAAAACACCCACCTTTCACTCTGATTTCACTGTGAATCATGTATTCTCAGGATTGTGCAAAACAGACAAATTTGATTCATTGTCACAACTCAGTAGTTCTGGATTGTTAATATCGTGCCTTCAGCTTCAAGTTGTGGTCAGAATGAAAAATTAAAGTGTGGTTTGGCTTAATTCTCCAGTTTCAAATGACCAAAGGGGTGAAAAGTGATAGACTTCGCTTAAGAAAGGACAGAGGAATGGGGTTGGAGTGCCACAAAATGCTTGCAGACAAGGGGATAAATACAGACAAGCCTTTCTAAAAAGCATAAGCATTGTCATATGAAAAGTTTGACACATCCCTCACTAATGTCCTCTGAAATTAAAGTAAAATTCATATATATTTCAAAAGTACCAGAACAGAGGACTTGAACAAAGTTATTGAATAGGGAAGTTATTCATACGTCCGCATTAGAGTATGCCTTCTCTGTGGTCAGGACTGTGAGTTAAAACAATCTGTCTGACTTAGCAGACTTTAATTGTATTTAACAGGGGATTCACAAACTTTTCACTCAAAAAGCTAATTACATATTCTTAAAACTCATGGTTTTCTTTCTCTGTATTTTTTATATGCACGTACACACATCTATAGGGATTAATATATCAGGAACATTTTCACAGAAGCGGGGACAAGTTGCCTGTGCAACACGAGTAATCCTTAGAACCACCTGTTGGCTTTGTTAATATGCTGTATATCCTTGTGTGGGTAGGTATTTGTAAACACGAGCCTTTGTCATTCCAAAATTAAATTAAAATTCAGGAAAAGCAGAGACTTGCCATTCTATTTTCAGTAAAAAACAAGTGTCTTCTCCCTTACTTTTACTTTTCTTTTTTCTTTTTTTTTTTTCAGTTGTTCCACTGAACATCATACTCCAGGTTTTATGCACCCTAAAATAGCTTTGAGAATTGTATGTTCAGTTAACATTTGCTGCTAGTAGCTACAATCCTCTGGTTAGCATGAAATAATCACCTGTGTTTTGATAGCAGCTTCTCTGTCATCACAGATAGGCAGGTGCAAGGTTGCATAAACCCCAAGACTGGAAGTGTAAACTAATTCATTCTTTCCTACTTTTATTAACAGTTCAAGTGGACTCTATAGCTCAAGAACTCAGGTAAGAACTCACATTGTTTGTTTTTTTCAGTTTTATTTCCTGATTATATTTATAAATTCATACCAACAGTATTGCTCTAAAATAGAAAATCCAGCGAATGATGAAATACAGAGAGATTTAGCATAGATCTGACAAAGAGTACTTGACATAGATTCACTCTTTAAATATACCAAAAATAAAAGCAAAATGTTAGCAATAATTATGCAAACATGATCAAAATAACGTGAAGTGGGCAGGATACAATAAAAAAATCTAGTATCTGCTCAGTCTTCTTTTTCATGTAATAAATATTGTCATATTTTAACATATGAACATTATAAGAGAGATATATAAGATTTTGTTAGATGGCTTTTAGAAAACTGAAGGTGTCTGTATACCACTGTGAACTGTAAATATATTAACAGCTCATTCTTCTTCAAGCACTTGCTGAGGTTCCATGCCTTATTAAAGTAGCAAATTTACAAATTTTTCAAATTTCCAAATTTACATAAAGCATTGCAGTCCGTTCAAATCCATAAATTCTGCAAGGATATTTCAGATCACCAATAACTGAGTAAAATTTGAACGTTGCTACTTCAGTCTTACTAATGTGTGCATCAACTCCTAATAAGTGATCCAAGAACCGAATACAAACCCTGGAAAGACTGGTATATCATTCAGTACCAAATCTTCAAAAAAAGAACATGTGCTATCAAATTAAAGTCTTCTCTGGGACAAGTTCACTCTTCATGTCCCTCAAGGAAAATATTTACAAGTAGCTGCAAATTCCTAGTTACTAATGAAAATTACAGTGGACTGCAGCTGCAGTCCAAAATACAAATACTGTAAACAAATACTGAAAACTTTTTTGCAAAAACTCTTAGGATGTTGGTTTTTTTGACTAACTTATTTTGCCTGCACTCACTTTTCGTCACATGCTACTGAGCTGCTTTCTTAACCACAGCAGGCCTCTGAAGTACGTGCTTGTTGGTTCATGCATCTAGGGAACAAAATCATCATCATGTAATTGATTTGATCAATCAAAATGACACTGTCTCTTAAGATAGGACAAGAAATATTTGCAGAAAGTTATCTGCAGTGATGACATACAGTATTTTAAGGTTTTGTTTTACAATACAACTTAAGAAATTATAAGGTGCCTATAGATATTCCATGAACAGAAGCTGAGGCTAACTTTTAGGATAAATTATTTGTGGTGAGTCACTTATTCAGCTGTACTGTGAACCTCATTTTTCTGTATGGCTTCAGTTTCCTGAGATTTAGTGCTTCTCCTTTTTCCTCTGTGCATCCTTAATTTATGCACCAGAAGGATGCATTTATCCAAAGAGGCAGTCATCCAAAAATGAGGACGGTCCATGTGTTCCTAAGAGAAAAATGTTTGAAAAATAGGGGATGTGCAAGTTTCTGCAACATCAGGGAAGCTGTGATTTATGCATTATCAATTACTATAGCTTTTCCCAAGTAATTTTGCTTTTCCCTGTGAAATGCATACTCTCTTGGGAACTATTGTAACAGATTACTCTCTCTGAAAAAAGTGTGGACTACCTTCATAAAGAAACATACATTGGTTTAAAACAGTGAGCTAAACAGCCAACAAAGCCATTATCCAGTCTTTAACTTGGTATTTGTAATTTCTACAGCACCAAATTCCATATTGTGTATCTCCACAGCCAAGTGGCTTCACCAGCATACAGGTCAAGTGATCAACTTTTATGAATCTGTTTGTTTATGAAAAACTAGAGGAAAAGAGGCAGGGGCTGACTTTTGGAAATGAAGCCTACAAAGTGCATTCCTATTACTCATAGCTGTATTATTGTGGAAAAACTATTGAACATTCCTCAAGAATTAAAGACTGAAATAGTCTGTTGTGTTCCCTGGATACAGTTATTGGAACCACTGTCTTTTCTGACCAAGGTTCTAAATACTGTGTTGGCTGAGAAATTTAAATCCATGCTTAATTAATTTCCCCTTTTCCCCTGGCTTATCCTATCTGACAAAGCACTTTTGCACTACTTATTGAGTTTCTGTTACACAGTGCCTTGGGATACTTTTACATGAAAGGGACTACATAAGCTTACATGCTCATATTGTATTATTATTAGTTTCATAACATTGATTGGTTCTAGAGCATTTGTTAGCCTTTTCTTATTCTGCAAGTCGTGCTTAACAAAAGTAGAGAATAAATGAAAAACAAAACAAAGAGTTGCGATTACCAATTAGATGTAATAATGCATTAAAATTTCTCTCTTCTAAATTTCAGGGGTTGTATTCTTGCTTAACAGAATTCAATGCTTAAAAATCTATTGATTTCAAGAAAGCCGAGATTTCACATGGAAATATGGCTAATGGTTTTGTTACCATCCATCTTTTCCTGAGAAATAGGACCACCTTTCTGCATAAAAAGTATATTTTCAGAAGAACATCACCTTAAGGGCCAAGTCGGGTTTTAATTTTTTTGTTTAGTGAAATAATTAAAAATTCTCTTGCACTGCAGTGAGTTCTCAGAGGAGAGTACTCTTTTCCCAGGTACATAACTTCTATAGTGTCAAACTTGAGCCGATTACCTGTGTTTATATGCCTTAAGGATTCCCAAATTTCAATGTCATATAAATAATTTTCTTTATACATAAATATTATTAATACTGCTGTGTTATTAGTTCAGATCTATAAGACTTTTTTTTTCTATATCTGTTGCACATGTTGTAGTGTTGAAGTGTAATAAGCTAAACTTAATAGGTCCTTCAGAATGGAACTGTTTCTCCTTCCAGTCAATTATTTACTTAAGAACAACATGGCATAATTTTTCATTTAGGAAAGTAATGCTGTGGTGATTTCACTGGTAACTAAACTACCCAAAGGAAGGGGTGAATCTTTTATCACAACATAAACACAGAAAAGCACAATATGTGGTAGCAGTGAGTGCTGAAGCCAGGAGATCTCTGTCCCACACATTCAGGTTTCAATCTGATGCTTTTGAGCACTCCACCTGTCGTATCTATCTTTTGCAAGAAGAAGAAAGGAGAGGTCTTCTCTTAGATGGTTTAGTCATGGACCACTGAAGGAACCAGGACCTTCAGCTGTGTTTGGGAATAGAATGAAAACCAAAGGGAAGTGAGGAATATTGGTGTGATGTATTATCATTACTGTGTTCTATCTAACAGATGGGCTACGTACGATGAACCATCTGTAGGTTATGGAGAGGCATCTGGGTCAGACCAAGGAAGAACAAATTGGATTGATCCAAGCATGGGATTACAAAAGCATAGATCGGTTTGGCTAGGTCCATATCTGAATAGAAAGGGTGCCTTTTCTGGGTTATATACAGGTAAAAATTCTTTCTGGCTTCTGTCACTAATGAGTAATGACAACTCCACAAGGCACTAGTGTTGCAAGTCATGGAGAACAGTCCTTATCTTTGGTGGGAATAGTTATGCTTCCCCTTACTCTCCACCATGCAGAACCATTTCTTCAAAAGGAGCATTTTTTCAAACGTAAGGAAAGTTACTTTTTATCTGGAACTCTTGTTCCAGATGTGACACATTTTAGATATTCAGATAAGTTGAACTGTTCAGTGTGAGTGTATAGAGATATGAGTACCTTGAGTATCTTGAAAGTTTTAGCAGAGAAGTAATAGAGCAGTTTTGATGGAAAGAGTAACTGGACACTTCACCTTCTGCTGCTGTCTCTTGATTAGGAAGGTGAGAAGCCAGCAAAGCAGCCCTTCAGTCGTTGGAACTGAAGTATTTGGCCACTCAGGAAAAGTTCATAGTATGAAAGAAAATGACTGTGCATGCCTACTTGCATTTAAAAAGGAATGATTCATTGGTAACTCTGTTTTGAGCCTCATAAAATAAGCAAGTTTTTAAGAAGTATTTGTATGAAAAGAATGCAGGAGTCTGGCAGATGACCTGAGAAAGAGATGAAAGCAGTATTTAGATGATAGAAGAAGTGGGCACATGAAAAAAATCCAACAAAAAGGCACAGAGAAGTTCCTCAGTAAGAACTGAGATTAAGATTGATTTGTGTAGCTGCCACCCTCATAGCACTCTTATCCCATAGCACTGCTTAAAAGTGAAAGAGACTGAGAAAGCTGTTTGTTCCTAGCCTGCGTCTGGAAAAACTGTCAGGCTTGTCCTTTGAGCTTGGCTTCTATTTCCATAGGAGTTGGTTGTGGAGTCAAGATTTTCTGGAAACTGCTGGGGAAAAGCACATTTGTCATAATCCTGAATAAGCAGATTTGGAATAGAACTGAGGTGGACTCTTGCATTTCCTGCAGACTCAGCTGTCTTGCACTGGCAGAGTGTGATACCCTCGCAGTCCTTAATGTGCTTTGCTGAAACAAAGTGTGTCCTGAGTCCAAATAGACTTAGTAGCAAATGCTAAATGAAGATGGTCAATAATTGTATCTACTGCCAGGGTATTTATCCTGATTTTGCACAGGTATATCTGAGCTTGACAAAGGTCTTTTTTTTACAATTGAAGAATGGGTGTTGACAGCATACATTCCCAGCTCTCCTCCCCAGTGTTCCCTATGATGGTAACTGGCTGGGACAGAGTTGTTCTAACTAGTCAGTCAAATATTTCTCCATGATACATCTAGATTAGGCATTTCATCTGAATCAAAGATCTGTGTCACACTGCTTCTATTGGTAACTGATCTTCAATTAAACAATGGGCATTAATCGTAAGAGTACCCATTCCCAAGGTCTGGTATTGGAATGATGAGTTAAGAGTACTTAATGCTTACTCTCTAGCTTGGAAAAGGAACTTCCTCCCTGCCCTTGCCATTGTAGAAATTGAAATAGTTATGGGCCTTTGAAAAGGTTAACCTCTGACTCTTCTTCCATGATTTCTGGCATAATTAAGGCTGTCATGTTGTCATCAATCATACTTTCTTAAATTCCTAGTAAATCTTGTTCATTTCTTGTTCTTTTCTGGCAGCATTGGTAGGTTCTTAAGGAATCTAGGCTGGAGTGCTAGTCAGTACTCTCCTCAAAGAATTTGTGGAAAACTATGTTTTATGCTAAGGAAAAATTATTTCGTAATTGATGTTTGATAGAAAACATCGAATAGTCAAGCATAAACAAACACCAAACAATCAGTAAGTGGTGCAGTTTACTGTGAGGCAAAGGTAAGTATATTCTGGTCACAGAATTAATAAAATAATTGTGCTGGAATTTACTTATCCTTATTATTATGTCCTGTATGTCAACCTTTCTCATCATAACTAATAAAACAAGCATTAGCATAAATTGTAATGGTAATCAAACTTGTAGGTCTGTCGTGTCTAAGTTCCTCCCTTGTTTCCTCCTTCATCTTCCAGTTCCCCTCTAATTACCCATCATATTGTGAAATCTGCAGTGCTGTCATTCCTCACCTCCCTCTCCCTCTCCCTCTCCCTCTCCCTCTCCCTCTCCCTCTCCCTCTCCTCTCCTCTCCTCTCCTCTCCTCTCCTCTCCTCCTACTCCTACTCCTAGAGCTCCAATGAGTTGATGGACCTCAGGTTTTTTGCCTTTTTTGTATTCCCATCTGCTTTCATAATTCAGAAACGGGTTTTTTTTTCAGTACTGTTAAACCAGTAAAGAAGAAACAGTAAACAAGAAACAAACACAGAAATGAATTCAAAATTCAAACATTTTCCACTTCAAGTTTTCTACTTTCAGTCATTCATGTGAGTGCATTAAGGCTTGCATAAAATGTTTGGAACTGGTGTATAGAGAACATCAAATAAGAGATTTTTTTTCTATTAAAATGTCATTCTTTGAATAAAATTATAGAAGGTAATAAGAACCTCCACTCTTAAAAACATTGTAGTTGTTTCTGTGAAGAGAAATAGTACCATATAATTCTGGGTCGCCACAAATAATGTCTTTAACATTTTACAGGTAACCCTGAGGTTGACAGTTATTTGACTTAACTATTTATTGAGCTGTTCTGAATAACCATTGAGATGGTTGAAATAGGAACTGTATCTCATACTCTTTTTGAGACACTTGTGGTTGGAGTTGTTAATTATGATGAATTATTTGCTTAATTCCTGTAGATATTAAAACCTTGTGATCTATGCATTGTGAACTCTACCTTTTCCTCTTGGATTTATTTAGAACACTTAAAACTTGTGTTTCATGTTCAGATTTCCATTTCAGTTTGCTTTAGTTGATGCTTTATGTGCATTTGTTTTAGAGGTGACTTTTATAGCTTTCTTCAATAACAAATGCATTAGATGACTTTCTAACATATTATAGGCCTCTTTTAACATCTACTATGTTCATTTCTAGCCAGCACCTGCAGCCTCAGCATCTCTTTTCTCTTTGTTATTTTATTTGATTGTTGTTTTGCAATTTTTCTCCTTAGATCCTCCTTTTAATATTAAAAAAAAGAGCAATGATTAATTAGTATCAACACATGCTTTTCTGTAATAGAATAGTTAGTTTCATAATGTACTTCAAATCCACACCAATTTAATTGTGGGTGCTAGACTGGAAGATAGTTATTTGCAGGTTTTTTCTACCTCAGAGCTTGTTGCATCTTAGGATGTTCCTTGCCTTGAACTGAAACCCGTACGTTATTTAATATATTACTGGAGTCATCTTCTCCATCACAACTTCTGTGTTCGCCAGCACACAGTAAATGTTATCCTCCCAGCCCTACACAGGAATTTAGAGTTGTATATACCTTAATGTCTTCTGCTGGGTGACAGGATGCATCAGAACTTTATAGCCCCAAATGGTTGTTTCGTCTTACAGCAGATATTTTTGCTGGAGATGACCGCAAGCCATACAGAGATTGATATCCAGGGACTTCTGCCTCACATAGATCAATCATGAGTTAAATATTATGGCTGGCTGAATTGCTCTGTCTGACTGATGTCAAGGGTGGATTCAGCCAAGCAAAAGCAAGCCAAAACAGGCTGTGGACAACCTGGAGATAGCAAGGAAAGGAAAAGAATGCAGCCATGGTACCTTCTGCTACATTAAAGGGAGGTACTGGCTCCTGACAAGGAATTGCTTACAGTCCCATTGTCTGTTTAAAAAAAAAAAAAAAAAAATCTTATCTTATCTTTTGTGTGTCTTTGCTAATCAGACTGTAGTTACCAGTATGCTTTTTATTTAAGCATTTACTGGTGTTAGCAGGCTGACCACTCATGTGCAAAGCTTTCTGGATACAAAGGTTGTGTGGATGATCTGTAGATTTGCCTAGAAACTTAATCCGTTCTAAGCCAAATTCTTGGCTTGGGTCCCACTGGAATTTATTGACCTACTGAACCTGGACAGATTGAGTAAATGAAAAAGAGGCTAGTGAGGCTGGATTTGGCCCAGATCTTGGGCATTCATTCATATTACTGAGTTAAAGAACTTCTTGAGTTCCACACAATAAAAATTAAGCTTCCTCCAAAGTGGCTTTTACTAAAAATAACTTAGCTGTTAGAAAACGATCCAAATATACAACTCTAGTCATATAGACTTCTTGATCCATGAGCTGTAGAATGACACCATGAAGAAGTCATCCATTTAACTAGCATAGTATTTCTGTTAGGGGGTTTATGTACATTATTTTTTGTATGATCTGACTGTCCTTATGATCCTACAAGCCTGTAAGCTGTGAACAAGAAAACTAGAGAAGAGAATTTAAATCTGTGCTGTCTTTCTCTGAGTTGCCTTTCCTGTGGGGAGAACCCTGCTAAAATAGTAAAAAAAAAAAAAAAGTTGGTTTGGTTTGGTTTTCTTTTTTAAAAAAAGCCCTTTCATGAGCCTGAAATTGTTGTCCTTTAGCCTCAGGCATCACATTGAGCTTGAGGCATTGATAGATTTCACTGTAACTGCATGCCTTTTCCTATGTTATTGCTGACTTACCGTTGCTCCACTCTTTTTACATGCTTCTTTTTATTTGCTCAATCATTTCACAGTCCAGTTATTCTTTTTGGTCAGGTGGCCTATAACATTTAGTTTACTGTCTGAAACATCTCCAAGCTCAGTACATAATGACTCAACACCATTACCCATTTCTCCCCAGCCTCTTCTTATGGGGGCTAATAAATCCTCTTTCACCAACAAGGCTATGGCAACTCCTTTGTTTTTCTTATATGTCTTTTTAAAATAAAATATATGTTTTAATATCATGTTCCAGCCAGCTTTCAGTTATGATACCATATTTTCTCCAAATTATTATCTATCCAGTTTTGTTCTTTTTTTCCTAGCTAAACCTTTCATTTGTGTATATAGACAGACACTTTAATACCCCCAAGTTACTGAGCTCATTCTGCTGTATATTACTGTTCGTAAATATGAATTTCCGTTTTATCTTTCTTCCCATCTATACCCTATGCACGTTCCTTTCATCTTGGTTCAACCCTGGACTGAACTTCTCATAACTCTGACATTTTAGAAAAAGAGAATTGCCTGTGTATAGGAGTAAACTTTTCTATTTGTAGAAGGCCCTTTAACCCTAGACTGATTGCTACAGTGCAAAGGAAAAGTTCCTGTCCCATTCACAGATACAATTTGTAAGATGAGTGTACAGGTTTATTAGAAAAGGGTGAAATGAATTTTTTGTGTTGTGTTTGATATTAAAAAATGAGAAACAGTCAGATTTTCTTTAATTATTTTTGGAGTAAGTCATGCTAGTTCTGAGCTTTTATTATGTCCATTTCACTGGGTTTAAATGAGGAGCAATTCTTTTCAACACATTTTGTTGGTTTAAGGTCTTTCAGTTTTAATGTATGAAAGTGTTGATGGAAGGAACTTACTTTTACCTGATGAATCCTCTCAAAATAATTTTTCAGGAATTCCAAGATAGAGCTATTTTCCAGATTATTTTTCATCACCTACGCTGAATCTGTGAAATGCAACAAACTTTGTCATGAAGTTTGAATGTAGATTGTCTAAAAGTTACTATGGCTTGGCTTACTTTATAAAATACAAGAAAACATTAATGTTAATAATTTTGACTCCAGATGAGCAATCAGGACCAATACATGTTTAGATTCTTGTCAGTGTTAAGAACTCAGCAGTGTTTTCCAGGACTAGCCGACAAAATTTCATCTGTAAAAACTCACATCAGAGTTCTGTTAACAAATGGTCTTTTTTAATATTTTCACATAAAGTTTTTGTTGGCATAATGTTTGAATATATTTTAACACATAAGAATTATTTAAAAGAATTAGAAAGAAAACTTTTTTTTCTACTTTAACTCAGTTTTAGACTGTCAACGAACTTTAACTCAACCTTGTAGATTTTATATTACAGTATCCATTATCAGAAGTGATGCAATTTACTTCTTTTAGATAACATTCTTCTCTCTCTATGTGTAAGATCTATGACTGATCCATGTCTCTTAAAAGTAGTTTATATCTTGTTTTCTGAATCTAGGCTTTATCTTTGTATATAGTCGGAATATGTGAATTCTTTCATATTCTGTAAGTATTTCATGGCATTGGAAACACCACCCTAATCCCTGGATGCTGAATAGCCTTTGCAAACCTGATTGATACTCTGGATTTTCAGTCTCTCTGTGGAAACTGTAACTTCTGCCTATGACAAGACAGAATGCTAGTACCATCTTTTGGTCTGTTCTCCCTTTTAGAACAACCTAAGCTGAGAACACTGTCACTCTCGATTCCACTGAGCTATAAAATGTACAAGCACTCTTTGCAAATACGGAGGGTTAGTTAAGGAAACAGAACATAAATCTGACAGTCTTAATCTGAAGACAAAGTAAACAATTGAGTCATAGTCACTCTCCACCTTTGTCCCCAACCACTGTTGTTCATCTGGAGTTGTTGTAATTAACAACACTAATTTGGGTTTTCAATTGCAGCGATCAGACTACCAATGCTCTCTTTCTTTGGACTGTGACATTCCAGCTCCTTTCATGAACCTCCAGCCATTTGTGGTTGATGTAAACAATAACATCAATGTCATTTCAACTGACATGCAATCCATCCTAGGAGCAGATCATCCCCTTTCCATATCCGGTGTTAGCAATTTCTCCTGTTCATCATCAGCTTATGACGAGGTCAGGATTTTTGTGTCAGTTTGGGGGATCAGATACTTTCAGCTATAGCCTAAACCTCTGGAAGCCATTGTGCTAGAGAGTTAGACAGAATCCAGCTCATCTGTTTCTTAGAGAACAAGCAGACATAAAAGAGGTGGGGAGACATTCAGAATTTTTGTTCCTTTAAGGTACCTCTGATTCAGTACAGTCTTATAATACTTAGAAGAAAGCCTGACAATAAGACATTTGTAAGCTGGTTCATCTGTGAATGGCAAGTGTCCCTGAATCTTCAAACAGCAACTTTTCCCCCCACATAAGGAAAATGTAGTTTTTGACTTATGCAGTGTCCTATGGCATCTGCAAATTTGTGAACAAAACCTGATCAAGACCTAAAACAGCAGGCAACATCTTTACTCATGATATGACTAAGGAGTAGTTAGGCTAATCTTTTTTTAACTACTGGTATGAAGTTAAATGGTTTTGCAGATCAGAAACGATGTCTCTTTTAATTGTAATTCAACAACCTAACACTTTTGCAGTATAGTTAAGCAACCAGTCAAGAGGTAATTCAGTCTAAGAATATACAATTATTTTCTCCATAAACTAAAATGTTCCACTAATTATTCTTGCACAAACTCACGTGAGTTCCTTAAATGACATTAGACAATAAATGTAAGTGATTTGACATTCAAAGATATTTCTTACCTGTCTTGAAGCTAAGGAGTGTACATGAGATGCAGTGTGTTCTGTTATTATTTTACATGGCATCCATTACAGACATTAGTAAACACTGTTGTCAGGCTGAGCGTACCCTTGGTTTTACCCACTATGGCAATTCTTTGCTCTGTTATCATGCTTTACCAACCTGCAGGCTGCTGTGAATAAGAAAAAAAATCCCCAGAGGTCTGGAAGTCTTGCCAACAGATTAACAACAAAAATCCTTGCTGGCTACAAAGTGGTTAAAGGTTGGGTTAAAGGCTTGACAAACACATCACTTAGATGAACCAATTACAAAAAAATAGACTAGCATGACAATTTGTAGCAGTAGGAAAAGCTGTATGTGGTTAAGACTGCTTAAAACCTCTCTCTTCTGAGGCATTGCTTTGTGGTGGGGCTCAAAGTACTGTTTTGCCCCTGTGGTATCAGTGTCTGCCCGCACCATCCAAGATATGTTCTGAGCAGAAATAAAGGAAAGAGAAGGACCTAGGACATTTATTTTTTTTATAAGTATTTAGGTGTGAAATACATATGAAAGTTCTATCATGAGTTTTTTCCTAACACGTGCAACCAGGTCTTGTATGTCTTAGATGTTAACCTCTTCGCTCACACTATGATAGCTGGCACAAGACTGTTTTTGGTAACTGAATCATTGACTAAAAAAATAAATAAATAACCTGCTCATTATAGATAGTACTAAAATGATTTATTATTTGTAAAATTTAAGTACAGTTAAATTGGGGAAAAAACCCCAACCCATGTATTGTCTTTGGGCTCATAACGAAAAGAGCTTCTCCTGTTTTATGAGCCTCAGACTACCAAATAACCTTGACAGCTGAATCAGTGTTCCATGACAACAAGCAGGCCATTGATAAATAGCAACAAAACTATTAGATGTTGAATTTATGAGATGAGTAATAGAGAAGCTAAATTATAGGTTTACCATTTGACAAACTACAGCTTGAAAAATCTGTGCTAACGTATGTGTGTGTATGTGTGAATGTACATAAGCAAAAGAGAGAAATAGAAACTTTAAGACAAAGGTGAAATTAACATGCCATGAATGTTACAAAGGCATAAATACATTCTTTTCACAGTAGTTAAATTCCCAGTGTCCATTATCAAATACTTAACCAATCACGTGTGAGTACTTGAAAAACCTACCACTTGTGAAGTTGGTTTTCTAGGTTTGTTTTCATTTTTACTTTTAATCACTGTAAGGTAGAAAAGAAGGCAAATTGCTGGTATGAGGTAGATCTCTAAACCAACACCGGTAAACTGATAGATTCCAGTTAAAATTCAAAACTGGCAGTTTGAGAGTCAGCAAGAGCCAGCAAAAGCAAGAGTATATTCTGCTGGAGATGAAAAATCTCATCCTGGCCTATGAAGAGCAATTTGCACTTTCTCAGAAAGAAGCAAAAAATGAGTTTTGCTGTTTTCCTGTAATCAGAGTGGAAGGTGTCAGGAATGATTTTACATGAAGTTGAATCTCATGTGTTCACTTATTTTAAAATGATGGGAGCTATAGAGGAAATCTGTGTGAGTGTACAGAAAAATATATGATAAGGACAAGCTCATGCATTAGTCTCTCAGAGGAGAAACTTTTTAACATGAGCAATGTACTTCCTGGCAGGTTTGAGGGCCTCCTGTCTTGACATTGATCAAGTGCCTTTTGATTTACTGCTGTAAACTGTGGAAGTTACAGCCAGGCGGGATTCTCGTGCTCTCATTTCCCAGAGCAGATCTACAGGTGGCAGCAGTACCCCTGTACTGGTCTTGACCATGGTCTGCTAATATCTGAGTTGGGTTGTCTTTCACAGTTGTGGTGAAATATCGATGTGTTTAATAGCTGTTGTGGCAGCCCGCGACGGTGGGCTTTTAACATTAAGTTACTGGAAATAGATTGTACTTAGCAAGAATACAGCAATCATCTTACCCTTCTATCATGTTTTTCCTTAACTTGACTGGAAGATACACAATAGTGAGACAAATTACAAAATTAGAGCTGAAGAGCTAGATGAAGTTCTGTGACCTGTATTGCACAGGACGGCATACTGGATGATATAATTGTATCTTCTGTTCTAAAAATCTATTAATTATGCTTGTGTGAAAAACAGCTGTAGCTTCGTCAAAGGGGAATTAAACACTGGAAATTCATCTTGTCCTAAACACTCCCGGAGTAGCTGATGGAGGTAAACTTTGAAGATTGACAAATAAATTAGAAAGATCAAAAGCAAACCTAGTGAAGGTTTTGGTTAATAAAAACAATTGTGTGTGAAGGGTTTTCAAACATTTGTCAACACTTATTCAATTTTCCTGAAACAACATGAATGGTATGAACTGCCATTCACAAATATGAAATAAGAAATTATTGACTGTGTTTTCTTAAAAATAAATTGTGTTTGTCTGCAGTACATCCATCTCTGATGTGTATTGTCATAATTTCCAAAGGGACGCATACCATTGTGGTTTTGTACTTTTATATGATATTCATGATATCCTCTATTCATAAACTGAAAAATAACAGAGAAGCCATAATATATTCAAATACAGCAGGTGCTTAGCATCCACTGTTCCTGATGTCCATAACATTTTAGCTTTCAGAAGATCAAGAATATCCCCTGTGTTTAAGATGCATATGGCAGAATTTTAATGTTCCCCCTAAAATGTAGATCTTTGTATTTCCATGTCCTTCGTGTTTGTAATGATGGATTGCCAAAAAGGTGCTTAGCCAAAAATGGGTACTTTTTTAACAAAAAGCTCAAGTTAGTCATATGCTTTCATCCAAAACAATCAGAACCTCAGCCAATTTAGTGCACATAAGATACCTTGGAAGGATTAATTTATGCTGTTGAGCCTGTAATATGTGTAACCAATAGGAGTTCTCTGCATACATGGATTTTTTGCAAATCTTGCAGCTAAGTCAGTGAGCCAAATGCAAAATCCAACACCTAAGGGCATCGTGTAGATTTGTAATGCACCCTGGGGGTGCTTAAGGTCAAGAAACCATTGAGTGGATTACACAGATTCATATATGTAGTTTTTTCATCTCTGACAGACATAATATGAGCACTATTATTTGTACTACATAAATTTCTTAGAATACTTTGTGTGACAGAACACTGAAATCATGCCAAATCACTTACACAAAAAGTTGTTAAAAAAAGAGGGTTGAAGGTTCAGGGCTTCTTAGTGAGGTGTCATATGATGTAACATCTATATGCCACATGGATCAGGTGCATGATGGCAAAGGCATTGCTAAATATCTGTAGAAGCAAATTAATATACATATCAATATGTGGATCTTAGAGGAGCTGAAAAAAGTATATCAAATCTGCTAAAAATATTCCTCTTTAAAATAATGCCCTTTCTTCTCATGTCAGTCATCTGGAAGTTAGGCACCTAGACTGAGTTAGGCCTTTCCCAGGGGATGGCTCGCTCTGTTTATCAGATAGATCTAGTTTTAAGTGGGATGAATCACCCTCTGGAGGAGCCTTTTCCAAGAGCTGAGCCTTTTCCATAGAGACCTGAGAAGATCTTAAACTAAGCATTTATGGCTGGAAACCAGCTCTTGTGATTGATACTGAAAGGGGAACCCGTATTGCAAATTTTTCTGAAGCTACAGTGTGTTTCATACATGTTTTGTGCTGTTGAACTCAAGGTGCGTGATTAGATATCCACACTGATGTAAAGGTAATAGACCCAAAGGCTCAGGATGTTCTGGTATAAACGGTGATAAGTTTTTCCCCTTAGCTGTTTCTCTGGGTTATCAACACAGATTACAATTTTGTTCATCCCTTCTTGGGTGTATTTATTCTACTGCAGAGCAGGTCTTAGATTAGCATATGCTTATTTAGGCTTAAGGATATTGGGTTATGGGTTATGGGGTTTTGTCTTTCTCCTCATTCCCCTTCTTTTAAATAGATTTTGGCAGCAATGAAAAGAAATGGGACTTGCCCTGAACTTTGAGTACATGAGCTAAAATTAAATATCCACTAAACAAAACTTGCTGAAACTGCAAGTGAATTAATATTTTGTCAGTTTTCACTTTTATACTTAAAATTAAACTAGAGGATAGTGCTATTTTTCAAACAATTTGCCCCTCACTTCTCCCACTTTTTTCTCTGTCATTGCCGATTGACCATTGCAGTGCCTACAAATGCTCTATGGCTAAGAAGAGAAAAGCTGAAGAACAGATATCAGGCGTTCCTGTCAACAAAAGGAAGTCCCTGTTAATGAAACCCCGCCACTACAGCCCCAGCTTGGAATGCAAAGAAGAAAATGAAGACAGGACAGATTTACAGGAAGAGATCAGTGTCCTCGAAAGCAGCTCAGCTTCAGGTAGTCATGGAGTGTGGCTCCACTTGAACCTCAATTCCACAGGAAGGGAGATATGAAACAATATTTTCAAAAAGGTTGCAGAATGTGTTTGTCTTCTAACAGCTGGAATGGTGCATCTCTGATGGTTTAACCATCGTACTTCCAGTTATTTTGTACAATAACTTCTCCTGGGGTCTAATAAATTCTTTGTAGGTCACACAGAGAAACAACTACTGCAGCAGGTCAGATATGGAGCAGCATCTGCTTCCCCACTAGCTCTATCAAAGAACAAAGTTAAGCCCACCACTGAGAAAAACACATCTATGAAGAGCAGATTTTCACTGAAATATATAGAGCTTTTAGGAAAAAAAAAAAAAAAAAAAGCTTAGCAAAACATTGTTGACTTTAACATTTAGCAAAGCAATTTCATGCATGTGACTGCTACGTGTGTTCTGTTTAAGACGATTATTAGACTCAGCACTTTTATACCTGTTATTCCAACTCTGCTAAGCCAAACAGGTTCAACAATTTATAGAAACTCATACAACTTGTATGCTGCAAAATATGGAAAAGGATGGGAAAATAGAAAAATATAGCTATGGTATGTCTTTATTACTTGCTCTTTCTAATATATGTTTTTATATAGTCAAGATGAACAAAAAATATCAAACTAAACTGGTTGTCTCATATTTGTTTAAGAAGTCCTGCACAAGTTGTTAATCAGGCAAGTGAGAAGAAATTAGTGGAATACATTCCATGTTTGTTTTAAAGGGAAGAATCATCATTAGATAGCAAAGGTCAAGATAAAATCAACATGATTTGCACCTTGAAAATTAATAATTATAGATACTATGAAAACAGAATGAATTTATATTCCACTCAGTTTCTGGTTGCTACAGGATTTGAAAGGTAATTGAATTTCCTCTCAATTTCTTGTAATAACTTCTCAAATATTTTGGCAGGACAGCGTGCTAGATAATCTCATCTAGGTTCCCTCTCCCACAAAAGGTTGGAACAGATGATCTTGCGAGGTGCCTTCCAGCCTAGGCTGTTTTATGATTCTATTATGAACAGAGACTAAGAGTTTATATCTTTATCCACTCCAAATAGAATTTCCTTAAAACAAAACAAACCACCAACATTTTATGCATGTGAATACTGTAAAACAAAGAGAAGAAGGTTAACTTTCAGATTAAAGAGTCAAATCCTGGTTCTATCAAAATCAGTGGAGGTCTTTGTGTCATTTCTATAGCTCAAAGGTTTCAGCCTGTTGTCACTCGTAAGTCTTCTAGGAAGAGTCTCTTCCAGGGGTCTGCATCCCATCAGATGAAAGCCTAGGAGGGAGTTCCATCTTCAAACAGAACATTAATTAACAAGGTGATACCCAGTGTCTGTGTCTTTTAGGTGACATTACTTACTTAAATTTATTAAGAAAAAATCTCTGTGGTTCTCAGTGCCCATCCAGCCTGAATCTAATACCAGAAATCTAGTATCAGCAATCTCCTAATGCCAGAAAACTGAAGGGAAACTGTTTGAGTAAGAGTTCTTGTATAGGATTTTTTTTTGTTAGGGTTTGGGGGTTTTTTTTGAGATATATAGATTTTAGCTGATTTTTCTTGTGTTGATTCAGCCTGGTTCCTGGCCATCCAGAGCTGCCTCAGTAATGTGCTTCTCCTTCCCTTGTGTCTGTCTTCTGAAGAGCTTGAAGAACTTGCTGATGGGAAAGCACTATGATGGGTATAAAGGTAGAACTTGTGCCATGTACAGATGAACCTAAGTTATTTACCTGGTTCTTTTTCTAAAAAAGGGCAAGTGTTGGGCCAGGCCCAACTTGATATAAAATTAGGTACTATTTGCACCTAACCTGTCAGGCAAAAGAAAAAAGCCACCTTATTTCAAAAAGATTTATTCGATACCAGTGAGGGGTCTCACAAACTGCTTGTGTCAGTGATAATACAACCTGTCCCTTTTCCACTAATTTTGCCAGCTACGAAACAAATTTCAGCTAAAGCATACAGCTGGTCTGTGTATGTAGGTTTATTTGCAATTTCTTAGTATAATATTGCTCATTTTATTATGAACTCATGATTCTCGTCAGTTGATTAGTTAATGCTTCAGATTGATGCAACTGTAAACTAAGCTGAGTTTTGATTACTTTTAAAGTAAATTTACAGCCTGTAGAAGTGAAAAGCAAAGCTGGTACAGCTGAACCATTAAGACTGGTTCAACAACAAATTTTTAAACACTGTATTCAAAAATTGCTGATTACTTAAGGAACAAAAGTCTGCTATCATGCATTTATAGTATTTTTCTTCTTTCACACAGAAAAATAACTGAAAAGACATGTTCCTATTATCAGGTTTTGTTTGTTTTGTTTTGTTTAAAACTAAAGTTCTTACTTTTTTAAATGACCCACTGATGGGATTCTGTTATTTTCCAAAAGACAGAAGAGCAAATAATAAACCCCCATTTGATTAAAGTTGGTTATAGAGCCAAATCATCATTCTTATTTGCCGAGATGTGAAAAGACAGCAGACTTCTTTATTCAGAATGCTGCAATGTGTGTGGTACTAGACCAGCTGCTAAAAAGTTACACTGAGGTTTACAGACATTTTTTTTAAACACAACTTTATGCACACAGTGCACAAGGCCACCTCTCCCTGCATGAGTCTAATTTTCTGAAGAAGAATAAGAATTAATCAATATTTTCTTTTAACATATAACAAACAGTTGAACCAAACAATTATGTAAACTGGAAATGACCCAAAATGCTAACAGTTTGGCAGCAGTAAAGTGAAATGCATTGTGGTGCACATGTGCATTTTTGTCCCCCTTTTCCCCTCCACAATAATCTGCACTTAATAGGAATATTTTAAACTATGTAGCTAAGCAACAGAGGTAATTGTTGCTTTCTAGAGCTTTTGTTAGACACTCTAACACAGCCCAAATATGCATAATTAGGTATAATGTCTATAAATCATTATTGTACACATGTGGGTAGTTAAGTGGATTGAGAGAATAGTTCAATGAATTGGACATATTCACTGAAAATGCTTTTTATTTGTTTTCTGTAGTTCATAATACTTTAAAATTATCATAACCCTTTACACTTTCTCTTAATAGCTCGCTGTGTTATTGAGAGAAACTTCATTTGCATTTTAGACTATGCTTAATTTATTATTTAAACCTGGAGTTCTTCTGATTCAGGAGAGGACAGATACATCTTATGAAATAGTCTGTGCTTGTTTATGCATCCTCCTTTCTAGGAAGTAAAATGTTAAATTTTTCAGTTTATGTTGAATAGATCCCAACAAAAGAATGTACCCTATAATCAGCATTATTGAAGGGGCTAGTGTTGTGACTAAATTCTTCCCTTCATCCAAAAATGCTTTTAGTTACTATGGCAATATTTACTTGATCCTGGCAAACCAGTGTTGATTTTAGGGAGATAATTACCAGAAAGGAAGATGATGGAGATGTATTTTTGAGTGTCCTTGTCAGAGGAAATGTTTATAAAAAATTAAATGAGATACAAAAGGCATATTGTCTTCTACACCGACAACCTCTCCTACATGTAGCCTCTATTACCTGCTGGCTGCTACTTTTCTTCTGAAGAAAGATGTTTATAAAGACAGGATGCACTTCAGTGGTGTCTTTAACAAGTCCTTTATGACTCTGTACATAACAATCATTTCTTTTTGCCTGTGCATGACCTGATCTATCACTTAATGTGGCAACTGCAATGGTGACCAGGAGCTTGCCCTTTGTGAAGTATTGAGGTTTCTTACATCAAGGTCTTTCATGGGACCTGGGGTGACTGGAAAAGTAATTAGGGTCTATTTTGAAAAAAAAATTTGGGAATCTTAAATTAAAGAAAAGTGAAAGTAGATCAGAGGAATTTTAAAAAGTGTGTTTGTGTGCTTGTATACATATTTGCATATATTGTATAGATTGTGTGTGTATATATAGTATCTATCTATATATGGCACATTATATTTATATGAATGTATATGAATGTGTGTGTGTTCTAAGATAATATATGTCTTCACCATCAGTGAAAAAACGGCAACATATTTATTTCTTCTGTAGCTTTGGAGATATAATATAAAGTGGGCATAAACTTAGAAGGGCTTTTCCTGGTGTTACAAGCAGTCATTTCAAACACAGACTAGGTGAATTCAATCGTTTCAGACTACCTTTACCTTTGAGTAAAGAAAGGGAGATTAGTAAGTAAATATCTTCATATCTCTTCCACAAGATACAAGAAGCAGTTATTCTTACATATTTTTCTCTTGCTTTTTTTTTTTACACAGAGGAAAGTGCTACAAAATCATCTGAGGAAACCCCTCATTCAGGTGGGCAAGAAAATTCCAGTCAAAGAAAAGATAACTACTCCAGCTATCAAGATGCTGTGGCCAAATCTTTGACGAAAGTGGGAAAATTATCAAAAGATGCACCTAGTCAAACAGTGGCAGAAAATCTAAACGATAGTGGCATTCAATCCTTAAAAACAGAAAGTGATGACACTGATGAATGTTACATGATTAACTCAGCTGAGGAAAAAGAAAAGACTGTTATTTCTGACCCAAAATACTGTTCGTCTGAGGAAAATGAAAGTAATTCTGAAATAATGGACAACGAGTGGGACAGCTCCTCAAACTTCTCAGAAGAAACAAGTGTAAAGCCCCATGTAACTCAGAAGTACATTGTAGAGTGTAATCAACCTAGCATCCTCGAAGTCCCAGAAATTAAGAAGGAAGAGGTAGAATTTGGCCCTTGTGAAACACTCTGTGACTCAGAAACAGAGCTAAGAGCACACCAGGAGTCTCACCCAGATCCTTTCGAGAAGAGAAGTCAGAATCCCTTCCCTGAAAGTGAAGAAGACGACAACGAGTGCCTGTCAGAAATCACAGAAGTGTCGGTGGAGCTGGACAAAACAAAAGGGAACTTGAGTTTGTTAGAACAAGCAATCGCTCTGCAGGCAGAGCAAGGGCATGTGTTTCACAGCACCTACAAGGAGCTGGATAGGTTTCTCCTGGAACATCTAGCAGGGGAAAGGAGACAAACCAAAGTTACTGACATTGGTGGGAGACAGATGTTTAGCAACAAACGTAAGGAAGTATTTTTGGCTGTTCTTACTGGCTTTAGCATTTATCCTGTGACTGATAGAGGATTCTGAGCTGGGTTTTATAGCAACAGTAAAGAATCTGGAATTTAGCTGGTAATTTTGCTAATTATGTACCCTCACACTAGTGCCTTACATCTAACCAGGTTAAACGCTAGGTACTTGGCTTCCTGCCAAACCGCTATGTGAAATGATCAGTAATGGCTACTAAAAGGGCTGTGTAGCTGGCACTAACACTCTTTCTCCTCCTTTTCCTCCTCCTCCACCTCCTCCTCCATAGGGCAATAATACATACCTCCTAAATTTCACCAGCCAAAAGAGAAAGCATTAAAACGGTGCTTAAGGAAAGGTTAGGGTGGAAAATTGGCCTCTTCCAAACATGCCACCTAATTCCTAAGCCATGTGTTTTCTGAGTTCAGTCTACTTCACGTATCAACATTACATTTTGATACAGCCAGCACTTCTGAGCCAGGAAAGCACAGGCCGTGCTCTTCTGCCTCATTCACCAGCAACAGAATTACCAGCAAGTTCCAAAATCTTTATTGTTTGTGATGGTTTGTGGCATCCTACAAAGCTGTAGGAACATTGCTCCATTTTCAGTACTTAATCAGGCTTCCAGAAGCGGAGATTGAAAAGATTTGGGTTTGATTTGTAAACCAGGCTGTCTAGTATGAAACTCCTCAGTGGAAGATAATTACGGAGCATCAAGAGATGTCATTTTATAAGCACAGTCCCCGCTGTAGAGAGTAGCAATACATTCATCTGTCCTTTGACCTTTCCTTTTGGGCTTTCAAATATACTGAGGCCAACAATTGCTGCAATTTCTTCTTTTCATAAACGATTTACTTTGGTATTTCTAGTGTTACTTTAGAGTGGTCCCTCTGGACATTGCAAATATTATAGTAGTTTAGTTATCTAAAGCATTGAGTGTATAATGACAAGTGGTTTTAGGAGTTGCAACTATAAAGTATTTCCTGCAGAATTTCGGAAGAATATGAATGCATCTCATTTTTCAGTCTCGAGCAGTCTTTTCATTAGCAAGTCTTAAGCTACATATGCAAGGTATTAGTCTACCTCCTTGCTAAACTACATGAACCTTCATTTACTCAGATGACTATGGTATATGCAGGAATTTTACAGATACATTCTCTTATCCTGACACCAGCTGGGTTCACCAGCTTCACATTGGCATCAATGTGACTTTCTCACAGCATATATAGGAAGGAGCATTGATGGTAAACATGGCAGAATTTGGCCCTTTCTGATTATTATTAGCTGTAGGCTGCAGGAGAGTTCAGAGGTAACACTCATGGAGGAACAAAGTAGGCTTTGTTCAGGTTGTGTAAACACTATATTATTTTAGTCCATGTAGTATCAGGCACATAATTTTTTCACTTTACATAATTAACTGGGTTTTATTTCTGAAAAATCCATCATCAAATCCATCAGCTCTTAGTTTTCTTTCTTGGATGCTACATCAGAAAAACATGGCTTAAATTTATATTTTTCCATCTTTTTAATGATAAACCTTTCCAATTGGGGGGGGGGGATTAAATCATATTTCAGGGTCCCTCTTTATTTTCTATCCACTATTGCAGCACTTTCCATTTGCAGCGATTCTCAAAAGCATGTGGTCTCATGTTGATCCTTAGCCTATTATCTTTCCTCCCCATTTTCCTTTTTTTTTTTTTTTTTTTTT